>CM044897.1:125525906-125835941 GCA_024500145.1 Gentiana dahurica var. dahurica
ATATATATATATATATATATATATATATATATATCCAACAAAAACACATGAAAAGAACTTGGAAAAAGAGAAATAAAGGCTCATTTATTCGGGAGGAAAATAAAGAAAATGATATGTTCACTACATTTTTTCCACTACATTTTCTACCACTACACCTTTTTTATCTGTTGATTGAAGTGTTTTTCCTTTGTTCAAATTAGTTCCACAATCATCAAGGGTGATGATAGTGTGTTATGCACATGTAGGGAACAAAATGTAGTGGGTGTATCATCACCCGAAAAATACATACATTTCAGGAAAGTCAGGCTCAAATTCCATTTTAACCACATAAAAAAATAAAAATAACGGCTTAATGAGTGAACATAATTTTTGGTTTAGGTTTTTACGGGATTCAAAGGATCAATGTTTCAGACGAAACTTCTTGCACCGTTAATTTAGGATAAGTTTACAATATTATCAATTTAAACTCATTGTGTTAGATTGAGTCTAGAAAATTTGTTTTTCTTCTTCTATAAGGTGGAAAGTAGGAAATGGTAAAAGGGTTAAATTCTGGAGAGATCCTTGGGCAGGGAACAACAACTTAGAAGCTCTTTTTCCTAGATTGTTTAGGCTTGCTAGTGATAAAACTTGTGCTATTAGTGAAAGGGGTTCTTTTCAAGAGAATGGGTGGCTTTGGAGTTGGGATTGGAGGAGGGAGTTAAGGGGGCGTGAGTTTGGGGAGTTAGAAAATCTTTTAAGTATGCTTTCCAATTTTGAATTACATGCAGATATGATTGATACTCCTATGTGGAAACATAGCAATAACGGCATATTCTCGGTTGTTGCACTAAAGAAGGCGATGATATCTCAAGAAGCCATTTTATCTACACATCATTTAGCTAAATGGAATTGCTGGGTTCCTTTTAAAGTCTATATTCATGTTGAAAAGCGGTACTCAATCAACTTCCAACTCGGCATAACTTGGTGCAACAGGCATACAAATTGCGGATGACTCATGTCCTTTTTGCCACATGGTGCCGGAAGACGCTCCTCGTATCTTTTTACATTGCGCCTACTCTCTTCTAGTTTGGCAAAAGATTTATGCTTGGTGCTCTTTATCTATTTCCCTTCAATTGCATTGGACAACTGGTTATCGTAACAACTCGGATGATGCTCATACGAAAGTTGTGTTTATTAGATTTGGGAGGCAATTCGAAAGGTAGTGATATGAGTGTTATGAATTAAGAGAAACAACATTGTTTTTAATTCTAAAATGGTTACTGCTGAGGAGATTTTCAAGGATATTCAGTGTTGTAATTTCTCTTGGATCATTGGAAGGAAAAGTGGTTGTTCTACCAATTGGGATGATTGGAGGCAAAATCCTTTTGTGTCACGTGATGAGAGTCAACTTTACGTGACTCCGGTGCATTGTTTACCCCCGGTTACCACATTTTCAGCACATTTTTGGGTGATTTAGACCGTTTTCGGGTTGTTATCGTGAGCTCATGGCACGGGGAGTGATTCCGTCACTTTGATGGATTATTGCCCCTTTTGTTGATATTAACCCCATTCCCAAGCACTTTTACCCTCCGGAATTGTTTGGATGTTGTTGGTCATGTATGATAGGGTATCAGTGTCTCGAGGACCCGGAAGGCGATGATTTATGGTAAAAAAAAGCATAACCGAGGCAAGAGAAGAGATCAAAGGAAGAAAAGTTGAAGATTTGGGGCAACAGGGTTTCAAACGCACGTTTGAACCCCCCAAACGTGCGTTCAAAGGACCACAAGTTGATACAGAGTTCAAGCCTTCCAAACGCACGTTTGAAACCACCTCAAACGCGCGTTTGAACATCCTAAACGTGCGTTTCAAATCCTCCAAACGCACGTTTGACCCACCTCAAACGTGCGTTCAAGATGAAGATAGTCAAGTCCCTGCCCATAAACGAAGCAAAACGCACGTTTGCACCAATCCAAACGTGCGTTTGAATATGTTAAACGCCAGTTCAGCACCTCTAAACGTGCGTTTGAAGCCAAATTCCTGCAGATTTTCTCCCACCTATAAATACCCCCCTTAGACTATTTCTTGAGAATATCCATTCTCTTAGTAAAACTCTACCCATTTTCTTAGCTCGATTTTGTAATAGCTTAGAATACTTTCTCTTAGATTACATCAACATAACATTAGCTTAATCTTTCCATTTCTTAGCTTAGATTTCCATTCCAAACACTAAGAGACCACCTTTTAATTACTTCTCTATTTTGTACTTTTGGATCTAATCTCGAATTTCTGCAAATTTATGGTAAATTTTTTCTTTCTTTTACTTGTTATGGCTTTCATTTACTGCTTTGTGTATCTTTTGATTATCATAATGAGTAGCTAAACACCAACATAGTCGAATCATGTGAAATTTGGTGAAATCACCCTTTGGGTGATGAAATTGGGAGTGAGTAGTGTTTTTTCTTGTTGTATCTTGCATGTTTCATGTCTTAGAACTTGTTATAACAGATTTGGGCTAGATTGATCACCTAGGTCAAAATCACACACATCACTCTAAAGAGTTGTTCAGATAGAGAGATGTGGGAAAGGAGTTCTAGGATCACTGCTTAAAGTGAGGTTACTCATTTAAACGTTTAAGCGGCTCTAGTGCATAACATGTCTTGTTAGTGAATCTTCTTTAGGGAAGGGTAGTTAACTTGGCATAAGGTGTTAGGAGAGAGTTGTTCAGACCCTAGCACCGGGATTAGGAGTTTGCACCCGTGAAATTGAATGCAAGAGTTCGTTTGTTATAATGCACACTCCCGGTTTTGTCTACCCTTGGGGTTGAAATTAGCTATTTTGATCATGGTTCGGCTATGTCCCTTAATCTATCTTAGAACCTAGTAGTTTAATCTTTTTTCTCTCTTTTTATCTTTAGCCTCGTTAGTAAGAACCACTTTAGTGTCGTTGTAGTAAACAAGCACTTTAAAAAATTGATTACCTAGACTAAGTTCTACGTTCACTTTGGTACTTGCAAACACTTTTCCTTTGGGTTCGACCTCGTACTCCTGTAGCTATTCTAGCAATCGACCCGGTACACTGCCGGTTAGAGAGTTAGTTTGCCTACGGTTTCGAGTCCTTATAAATTGTTTTTGAAAGGTGAATTTTACCTCGATCATCACGCACTCAATAGATCTGTTTTGATTTTGTTTTAGCTTGCTAGTTTATGCTCTAGTTTGCTAAAAGACTTTTGTTGGGTTTTTTTTTGGTATTGTAAGACTTGACAATCTTGTCTTGCTCTTGGCTAGCTTCTCTGTAATAATAATAATAATATATCTATTTGCCGTTCAAAAAAAATTAAAACGATAATGTTTTGTTGTCAAAAAAATATCGTTTTGTCGTTGAAAAATATTGTTTTACGCTACGGTGACACTACTGAAACAAATTTCTGGATAAAAAATGTAGTTTTAGATTCCGATAACTCCACTGAAACAAGTTCTTAGATCCGTACATCTTAAATAAGACAAGGATTGTATTCGTATCATTAAATTTTGTTTAATAACTTTTACTACATCTAATTAGATATTAATGAATGTTGAGAGGTGAAAAACCACACGAGGGGCTCCCGAAGAATCCAAGGAACATGATTTTATCAATAATCTTTCAGCTCAGGATATGTAGCTGCATGCAGACGCCCTGCTTTATGTCTTTCATTCCCAAGTAAATGTATGCACATGAGAGTGACTCACTATCACTAGTATTATATTAGTACATACTTTACTGTTTAAATAAATAAATAAAGGGAAACTTGAAGAAATATGTCCGAAAAAAAAAACCTTGAAAAAATATGTCTGAAGAGTAAACATTTGAAAAATATGTCTGCTTCCGATGTATGAGGACCGCACGCGCACCGCATGCGGCACGCAGGACCAATTCGCGATGCACGCGCGCCGCATGCGTCGAGACATATTTTTTCCAAACATTTACTTTTCAGGCATAGTTCTTCAAGTTTCCCAAAAATAAATAGTAAAAGCATCAATGTTTTGTGATTGAGAAGACAACGCAATCTCAATACAAGGCGTTTAATTTAAACGGTGACACGTTTGATCAAATCAGAGACACTTAAAATATACAGGTGATGTTTTTGGCTTATTTTATTTTCGTGCTTGTAGTCAGTTCCTTTTATAGGTGAATTGTACCTCATCCAAAATGAGCTAGGTACAATTTCATGAAGCGTAACAGTAGTCATTTTATTTCGTCCTAAGAGCCAGGGGCGGACGCAGGATCCCGGGTGAGGGGGGACGATACTACGGGCGAGTGTAAATTTTTAGGAAGGACAAAAAAAATATACAACATACATAATAGTGTTTTTGGATCAGGAGGCGATTGCCCCCCAAAACCCCATGTACATCCGCCCCTGCTAAGAGCTATATCTCTTCGGCTTAGTTGAGGTACAACCATTTTATAGCAAGTTGCATTTAGGTCAAACATCGTTTTGTTATGAAAACATTAATCTGAATAGCAACTCAGATACATACGTAATTTATGAAGAAAAAAAATCTAAAATTGTGTCAGTAGTTAATTATAGAGTTATATCAGTGAATGCTTCTGACACATCTAATTCACACATACACACTTTTACTGTGTAAAAGTGGATGAGTTGGATTCATTACATCAATCCATTTGGTATAACTATCGTATTCACCGATATACAATAATTTCTCTATTGTCTCACCAGTAGATGTGACGTTCCGTTCATGGTTACCGGGTCCTTAACCGTGAAAAAAAAAGTTTGACATGTATATATATAATTAAAGCTATATGCGTGCAAGACGTTTTTCTGAATAAAGACTCGGTATCACAATCTAACTGTCAACGATTATAGCTAATTTAGCGTTACCCGACCTGGGGTTTGGAGCCTCTTACACGCACGAGATGCGCAAATAAAACTATGGAAGATAAAAACGAAGACACGGCGGGATGGGGTTGACATATCTGCATGCTCACCGCTCGTTTGGGAATGGGCAGAAGAAAAAGGGTTACGTGTCGTCGTCCGGCCAGCCACACCTACCGACAAGGACAAGGGTTACATGTACCCATCATCATCTCTCTCAACTCATTTACCGCCGCTCAAAGCTAGCTAGATTAATATACGTCCAACTAATGTATATATTAATTATTGTATGTTTTTTTCGTATCATATTCTGTGAACAAACATAAACCGACAGTCTTGTGCTTGAACTTCATGGAGACTTTTACAAGTGTTTTATTCATTAAAATACTGCATGCAATGGTACGTAGTAGTAGGTGTTTTTTTATTCAAGGGATGGTGGCCCTATGCACCAGATCTGGAGAGATCCAGATTTTTCCGACTATTTTATTCATCTTATTTATTTATTTTATTCATCTATTTTGATGTGGGTGCAGCATTACTCTTACTGTTTTTTTTTTTTTTTTTTTTTTGAGGAAACTCTTACTGTTAATTGAACATATTATTTATTTATTTTTGTAATTAACATGTGTTTTAAAACATATTATTTTTATTTTTATTTTTTTTTTGGTAATTAACGTGTGCAAATAATATTTTTCTTATTTTTATAAAACGATAACATACAAATTCCAATTTTACCTACAAATTTTTTTTACTTACAAATTTTTACAAGTAAATGCCCACAAGTCATTGAACCGGTCTTAGTTACTTATACCCTGAATCCGAAGGTTTTCTGTTCGAGTATCAATGAAGACAAAAAAAAATGATACGTATATATATATATTTCGTATCCTTGAGAGTAACAAAAAAAAAAGTTTCAGTCCCAAAAAAAAATATTGATCCGTGGGCAGTGGACTTATGCCAGATGAGATGTGCTTTGTAATTTAGCTCGTGGACACTTGCTAGGAAATTTACCTATGCATCAAATTTACAATTGATGTACATCTTTTTTTTTAATTTATTTTTATTTGTTGTTTTTTTGTCTGGGAAAGTACACTAGCCAATAAAAAAATAAGTACTAACTACAATCCTATATAGTGCAGATACACGTTGACATTTGGAGGAATCTCATGGCGAAACAGGCTGGCTGCACACGGTTAAACCTGTGGTAAAAGCCACAGCCAAAGGTTACTATGAGCAGCAAGTACGTGTCCATAGCCCTTCTTGATAACGCGCGCACACACACGTTTACACACACGATTCTGGTAAATGCTAGCCCTTCTTGATAACGCGTGCACACACACGTTTACACACACGATTCTGGTAAATGCTAGCATTTTACTAAATACTACTTCCATCTCAAAATGTGAGTCCATTTGGGTTTTCTCATACATATTAAGAAAGTTAGTTAAGTTTGTTATTTGTCATTAATTTTGATTAAAAAGACTGAATTGACCTTTTATTGGTATTAATGCAAAGTAGTAAAAAGTTGTAGAGTATAATAAATGAGGGGTAGAAGGAGAAAAATTTAATAAATACTTTATTGGTTTTCTAAATAGACTAATATTTTGAGACAAAACTAAAAAACTAAATGGACTTACATTTTGGGACGAAGATAGTACTTTATTGGTGGTTCTTGCTATTTTGTGTGACTTTTATTGATGATCACTCAAGAAAACTCTGGGTCTACACTTTGAAGACAAAAGATCAAGTGTTAGACGTGTTCAAGCAGTTTCAAGTTTCAGTTGAAAGGGAAACTGGAAAGAAGTTGAAGTGTATTCGGACTGACAATGGAGGTGAATACAAAGGTCCATTTCATTACTACTGTAAGCAGTAGGGTATCAGACATGAGAGAACTCCACCGAAGACTCCAAAGTTTAATGGCTTGGCAGAGAGGATGAACAGAACATTAGTGGAGAGAGTCAGATGTTTGTTTTCACAAGCCGGATTGCCGATCGAAATCCTTTTGGGGTGAATCTTTGAGTATAGTGGTTCATGTACTAAATCTGTCTCCAGGTGTTCCTTTACAGAATGATGTTCCTCAGAAGGTATGGTCAGGTAAAGGTGTCTCTTACCATTATTTACGAGCTTTTAGTTGTAAAGCATATGTTCACATTCCTAAAGATGTGAGGTCTAAGCTTGATGCTAAGACTAAACAATGTATTTTTCTGGGTTATGGTCAAGATAAGTTTGGGTACAAATTTTATGATCCTGTTGACAAGAAATTAAGTTATTAGAAGCCGAGATGTTGTGTTTGCAGAGAATGAGACTTTGCAGGATGTTGATAAAAATCAGAGTTCAACACTTCAGGCTGATGATGGTTCAGCTGACATGGAGATAATTTTTCCTACACCTATAGAGGAGCATGGTACAGTTGATGACCAGGGTAATCAGCAGGATGATGCAGATGATGCAGTTGATTTTGATCAGAACATTGACGATGATAACCAGTACTAGATAAGGCTCCACCAATTATTCCCAGGAGATTTACTAAAGAGAGACACCCTTCTACTAGATATCCAGTGACTGAGTATGTTTTGCTCTCAGATAGGGGAGAGCCTGAATGTTTTGAGGAGGCCATGGATGATGAACATAAAGATAAATGGCTTGATGCTATTAAAGACGAGATGGAGTCCTTGCATGACAATCACACATATGAGTTGATGAAACTGCCTAAGGGGAAGAAAGCTTTGAAGAATAAGTGTGTCTTCAGAATTAAGAACGAAGACGGTAACTCTACACCTCGGTATAAGACAAGACTAGTAGTCAAAGGTTTTGGTTAGAGAATGGGCATTGATTTTGGTGAGATTTACTCTCCTATTGTGAAAATATCTTCTATCCGGACTGTTCTTGGCTTGGCAGGTAGTCTTGATTTGGAGGTTGAGCAGATGGATGTTAAAACAGTTTTTCTTCATGGTGATTTGGAAGAAGACATCTACTCGGAGCAACCAGAGGCTTTTCAGGTGAAAGAAAAAGAGGATCTTGTGTGCAAGTTGAAGAAGAGTCTATATGGGTTGAAGCAAGCGCCTAGACAGTGGTATAAGAAATTTGAGTCTGTCATGAAGGAGCAGGGTTACCGGAAGACTACTTCAGATCATCGTGTGTTTATTAGCAGATTCTCAGAGGATGATTTTATCATTTTTTTACTCTATGTTGATGATATTTTGATTGCTGGAAAGAATGCTTCAGGGATTGACAGGATGAAGCAGCAGTTAAGCAAGTCTTTTGCCATGAAAGACTTGGGCCATGCAAAGCATATTTTAGGGATGCAGATTACTCGTGACAGAGAGGCCAGCAAAATTTATTTATCACAAAAGAAGTACATAAAAAATGTGCTTCAGAGATTTAGCATGAGTGATGCTAAAGCAGTGTCCAGTCCACTTGTATCTCATTTCAAGTTGAGTATCAAACAGTGTCCTTCTAGCGATGATGAAAATGAAATGATGCAGAAGGTCCCGTATGCTTCAGTAGTGGGTAGTTTGATGTATACCATGGTATGTACTAGACCAGACATAGCTTATGTAGTTGGTAAGGTCAGTCGTTTTCTTTCTAATCCTGGTAAAGAGCATTGGAATCTTTGTGAAATGGATTATGAGATATCTCAGGGGTACTACAAATTTATGCCTTACTTTTGGTGGTGAAAAAACCCGTGTTGGTTGGTTTCATTGATTCTGATATGGCTGGAGATGTTGATTCTTACAAGTCAACTTCAGGATATTTGGTTAAATTTGGGGAGAGGGGGGAGAGGGTCTGTCATGGCAATCGAGGTTGCAAAAATATTGCGCTTTCAACTACTGAAGCTGAGTATATTGCAGCAACTGAAACGTGTAAAGAGTTGTTGTGGATGAAGAAGTTTCTCCGAGAGCTTGGTTTGAAGCAAGATCAGTATGTGTTGCTAGCACTTGAAAAAGTGCACACGGATGACAATGGTACGGATATGTTGACAAAAGTGATTGTGGGAATGACGAATTCCTCCACAATGTCGTGAGGAAAGATTTGTTGGGTGGATTATTCCTTTGTGGAGCCTACTCAATAATAGAAAAATAAAAAAGGAAAAAAATATATGTCAAGTATTATTTAAGGGAACAAGCTAGGCTATTTTTTTTCCTAATATTCACAATAGATAGGAGGCAACAAAAGGGAGAAAATTCGCAGCTTCTTTGGTGTTGCAGCTGGAACTTTCTGGCGATGATCGGCATCGAAACGGACTCCGATCGGCATAAAGTTTTGAGGGCTTGTTCATCTCTCATTCTTCTTCAATCTGAACGGTGGAATCTGCGTTTCTACTGCGTTTTCGGTTATATTTTTGAACGACTCTTGTATTTTGAATTCTTAGTTGATGTTTTGGTGTAGTTAGAGCAGTTAACGAGCCGAGTATTGGTGGTTCGAACTCGAGCTCGTTTAGCTCATGAGCTCGTTCGAGCTCGCTCGTTTGATAAATGAACAAAAATTCTGTTCGAGCTCAGCTCGTTTAAATGATGAAATGTTCGAGCTCGTTCTAGCTCGGCTCGTTAGACATATTTTTTCCTTTTGGCTCGAATTCGGCTCGAATTCGGCTCGAGTTCGGTTCGTTAAAATATAAAACATAAAGTGCAAATGTAAAATAATATGTTACATATATTACACAACTGAAATTACTATAAAAATATCTAAATATTATATAAATCAAATCTATAATATCTATTAGATAAATGAATTATCCTTTTTTGAGTCAGGGTTACTGTAAATTGATGTATTTATATAAGCATGTTCGTGAACATTATTATATAAGCACGTTCGCGAACATAATCGAACGTTCGCGAACCAAGCTCGAGATCGGCTCGTTAAGCAAACGAGCCTACAGTCATGTTCGAGCTCGGCTCGTTAAGCTAAATGAACAAACGATCACGAACACTAACGAGCCAAACACGAGCTTGTTCACGAGCGGCTCTGTTCGTTTAACAGCACTAGGTGTAGTTGAGTTGGTTGATATGATGTGTTTGAAACAGTTTTGTACCATCGTTTGGAGTTTTTGCGAGCCTCGCCACGTGGTTTTTACTCTCTCATATTGAGAGGGTTTTCCACGTTAAAAATTATGGTGTTGATTTTCTTGTGTTTTAGTTTCGCTTTAATTATAGGTGTTTTAGGTTTTTCACCTATTGTATCGGTCTTCAAAAATAATTAATGCAACCTTTTTCATTATATATACATAATACTACTGCATGTAGGCTTTAAATGTATTGATAACGAGATATTTAACTGCATGTAGTAATATTTAACTGCATGTAGGTTTTAAATGTATTGATAACGAAACTGAATTGTTTTGTCTAGCTAATTACATTAAAACAAATTGGATCATTAATTAGCTTTTCTAATTATATGTAAAAGCAAGTGTCAAAAAAAAAAAATATATGTAAAAGCCTAAGAAGGAGTACTACTGAAAAATACAACCAACATTGGCCAAGGATATATGGTCACTCTCAGTGGAGCATTACGATCTTGCTGCTGCTGTTGCATTTAATTGATCAGGAGCATTTCAGAGGGTCAACGACGGAGAGAAATTAATGGCAACCGACAATTTGCCTCAAATCATGTACTCGCATCGTTATCATACATCCGTTTCAAAATATAAGCCACGTGTTTTCATACAGATTAAAAAAATAATTGAATGTCGTAAATTTAATGGTTAATGTCTAAAATGTCAATTGATTATCATTAATGAAATGGTTGTTAAGTAATGAAAAGTGGTTTGATTGATAATAAATTAGGGGTAAGATAAAGAAAAGAGTAATAAAGAGTGTATTGGTAATGCAGAATGACTTATATTGTGGGACAAAACTAAAAGTGTAGTATGACTTATATTTTGGCACGAATGTAGTACAATAACTGATGCAGTTGTCAAAATTATCAATAGTTTCATTTTATACGAAGCAGTTACATTTTCAATACATCATTTATTGTGTTTTTGCTAAATGTAACTCTATTTATTAAAGAATAAAAGAATAAAAACATTGCATTATTAATTATACTGTAGGATCGAGATTTTTAGTCATTTTGGTATTCAAAATGAAGCATTAGACCACCTTCTAAATATGCATGTTTTTATTAACCGTATTAGTTATTTCGAAACAGAAGCAGTATACTTTGAGCCTCCTCCAACAATGGGTTCAGGGGCGGATCCAGAAATGTTTTTCAACGGGGTCCGAAATAATTTTCTATAGGTAAAATGTAGAGTTTTATTATTTTTAACGGGTCCAAAATATATATATATATATTTTTTTTTTGAGTGGATCCAAAATATTTTTCTATATGTAATATTTTTCTACATACATGAAGATCCGCCTATGAATGGGTTTTCTTGGTATTAGACATTGAAGGGAAATATGTTTTGTATATATTCAGTCATTTACAATATGGTATGTATATATACGAGTACAAGAACAATTCGGGGGATTTTGGGAATATTTATCATAAATACAAAGATATTCATAATGAATACAAAATATACAGAAATATCTCCTAATACGCCCCCTCAAGCGGGACGAGGGGAGTGAAGGCCCAGCTTGGACTTGAAACTGGAGAACGACAAACGAGGCAGAGGCTTTGTCAAAGCATCAGCGAGTTGATCGGAACTGGTCACATGGGAAACACGAATAAGACCCTGTTGTACTTGATCACGAATAAAATGATAGTCAATTGCAACGTGTTTCATACGGGAATGGAAGACCGGGTTCGCACAGAGTTGCGTAGCACCAACGTTGTCACAAAAAATGACAGGAACCGAAGCAGACGAGAAACCAAGATCTGACAATAAGTAAGAAACCCAGGCTAGTTCAGCGGCAGTGGCAGCAACAGATCGATATTCAGCCTCAGTAGATGAGCGAGCAATAGAGGTTTGCTTCTTAGAACTCCAGGAGATGGGGTTTTTCCCGAGGAAGACAAGGTAAGCGGTAGTAGATGAATAGTCATCGTCTTTGTTGCCTCCCCAGTCAGCATCAGAGAAGGCATGGAGATCGAAATATGAGGTAGCAAAGAACTGAAGACCCTCGTGGAGGGTGCCAGCCAGGTAGCGAAGAATACGCTTAACAAGATTCCAATGGTACTCAGTCGGGGCATGCATAAATTGAGATAATTTGTTGACTGCATAGGCAATATCAGGGCGCGTGAATAAGAGATACTGCAAGGCTCCAATAACTTGGCGATATTGAGTGACATCAGAGTACTCAGAAGCCGTAGCATCAGGGGACGAAAAGGCATCCGTAGGAAGTGGCGTAGAGACAGGCTTGGCATCCTGCATATTAACTTTACAGAGCAGCTCCTGAATGTACTTGGATTGAGTAAGCAATAACCCATGGGGATTAGGGTTGACCTCAACCCCGAGAAAATAAGACAAGGATCCGAGATCCTTAAGCGAGAACCGATGCGCAAGGGCATCAATGACCTGCTGAACATCAGTTGGAGAACTACCTGTGATAACAATGTCATCAACATAAACAAGCAAAACAGTCATAGCAGAGGGTGTATGATGAACAAACAGAGACGAGTCAGCAGCAGAATTAACAAAACCAAGAGATAGGACAAAGGAGCGGAGTTCATGATACCAGGCCCGAGGGGCCTGTTTGAGACCATAAATCGCCTTATGTAATTTACAAATATGTGTGAGAAAATCAGAATCTTCAAACCCAGGGGGTTGAGTCATGTAGACATCCTCAGCCAAAGAACCCTGCAAAAAGGCATTATTGACATCGAGCTGGCGAAGAGGCCAACCTAAAGAAACAGCAATGCTGAGAACCAACCGAACAGTGGTGGGTTTGACCACTGGACTAAAGGTCTCAAAGTAATCAATGCCCGGGCGTTGGGTGAAACCTTTGGCAACAAGGCGTGCTTTATAGCGTTCAATAGTACCATCCGGGTTGCGTTTGATGCGAAATACCCATTTGCAACCCACAACATTGATGGAAGGATCAAAAGGAACCAGTGACCACGTACCATTAGTGACAAGAGCATCAAACTCGGCAGACATTGCCTGCCGCCAATGAGAGCTTTGTAAAGCCTGTTTAACTGTAGTAGGTTCTGTATCAGAGTATTGAGAATCCAACTGGGCGGTGAGGTTGAAAAGCTGACGAGGTTTATAAATATTATTGCGGGCTCGGGTGACCATGGGATGAGAAGGAGGTGGGGAAAGGGAGGGGGATGAGTCGGGGGAAGTGGATGAGGAAGAGGGGAGAGAAGAAGATGTAGTAGGGGAGGACTGTGGGGAAGAGGAGGGGGGTAGGGATGGAGGTGGGGTAGTGACAGGCGGAGAGGAAGGAGGAGGGAACTCATAAGGAAGGAGCCGATCAAGAGGAGGAAGGGTATTATCTAAAGGCTGTGAGGCAAAAGGGAAAACGTCCTCAACAAAGCGCACATCACGGAAACATACAACCGATTACCTACCAGGTCGTAGCAAAGGTAGGCACTCTGAGTGAGAGAATACCCCAAGAAAACGCAAGGTAAGGAAGATGATGCTAACTTATGTTGATTATAAGGCTTAACCCAGGGATAGCAAAGACAGCCAAAGACTCTAAGCTTAGAGTAATTAGGTGGAGAGGAATAGAGTCTGTCATAAGGAGAGGCCATATTTAAGAGTCTGGCGGGCATACGATTGATAAGATAAACTGCGGTGCTGACAGCGTAAGACCAATAGGTGATAGGCATGGAGGCTTGTTTTAAAAGGGTGAGGGCAGTCTCAACAATATGTAAGTGACGGCGTTCGGAGATACCATTATGTTGGGGAGTGTGTGGAGGGGAGGTGTGATGGGCTATACCGTGAGCAGCAAAGAAAGGACGCAGAGCAATGTATTCGGTACCGTTATCGGTGTAGACAACTTTAATAGAGGCGAAAAAATGTTTTCAGCATGTAATTTAAATTTTTCAAACACCATATGGACATCCGATTTACGTGTGAGGGGATAGAGCCAAGTAAAGCGAGTAAAGTGATCCACAAAAATGACATAGTATTTAAATCCATCAACAGAATAAACAGGTGCTGTCCAAACATCAGAAAACACAATCTCAAGGGGATGGGTGGATCGTAAAGTGGAATCAGAAAAAGGAAGCCGATGGCTTTTATTGCTTAAACATTCATTACAAGGGAAAGAGACAACAGAGGAAAGGTCCAAAAAATTATGTTTAACTAAATGTTGAATGATAGGAATGCAGGGTGTCCACAACGGCGATGCCAAGTGCAGGTGGACGTTTTATTGACGGAAAATGCAAAAAGAGAACTAGGAGACCAGACATAAACACCATCTTTAGCTTGACCCCGATGGAGGCAAGTCCCCGACTTCAAATCCTTCACCAAAAAGGAATCGGGTAAGAATTCAATCGTTACATTATTGTCGAGCAAAATTTGGAGACAGATAAAAGATTTTGAGAGAGCCGTGGAACACACAAAACATTAGATAAAGTGAACGAGGAAAGAGAAGAAACACCAACATGAGTAATGAAAAGGGAACGGCCATCGCCAATAATAATATTATCCGAACCTGTGTAAGGAGCATGCAGAGACAAAAGATCAAGATCATGAGTCATGTGGTGAGAGGCACCACTATCAAGTAACCATGACGACGCAGCTTGTGCATGATTAGCCTGTGGAGGAGGGGGACGAGAGGGATGCTGAGGAGCACGGGAAAGTTGCTGAAAAAACGGGTACGTGGGACAGCGCTTTGCAGAGTGTCCGTGTACGCCGCAAAGTTGACATTTGCCTAAGTATGGACGGGGTTGGGGACGAGCGGGAGGGGGGTGGGGATGAGGGCGAATTGGGTAAAGGGGCATACGGGTTAGGGGCTTTTTTTTGGAAGGGTATGGGGGGAGGAGTACGTGCAGGATATTGGGAACGTGGGAAATTACCCGATGGTGGACGAGGAGGAGCATAAGGGCGAGGTGGGAATTGCGCCGCAAAAGTCGTATACCCAGGCATAGATTGATATGAAAGAAATCCAACCTCATGATTTAGCAATTTTTCGTGAAGCTCTTCGAACGAGATCAAAGAGTCTCGAGCTTGCACCGCCCGTGACAAATCAGCATACTCCGGTCCCAAATTGTTCAGAGTTAAGTCAATAAGATCCTCCTGGTCGACTTTTGCACCAAGAGCTGCAAGCTCATCAGCTTTTCCTTTAATGGAGGACATATACGCAGAGATCGACATATTACCTTTCACAGTGGACCGGAGACTGTGTTTGAGTTGCTTAATCCGACCACGGCTGGGGCGTCCAAAGGTATCCTCCACCGCTACCCATGCTTCACGAGCAGAGTTGGTGTGTTGAATGATGGGTGTTAAATCCGGTGAAAGAGATCCCAGCAACACATTAACAATGAGAGCATCCTGACGAGCCCACAACGAGTATTCCGGATTCGGGGTGGAAACGCCATTGGTGGTGAGAACAGCAGGTGGGGCAGGCTTCTTTCCGTCGATATACCCAAGGAGACCATATCCTGATAAGAGGCTGGTGATCTGGAGTTTCCACGCAGTATAATTCGAATTGGTGAGTTTCAACGGTGTGTGAAGTGCGGGATTGAGAGCAGGGACGGTGGTGGCAGTGGGGTTGACGGTTGGCTGAGTCAAAGAGAGAGTGGTGGCTAAGTCAGAGGAGGATGCAGATTGAGTCATAATGGAAGGCTTGGAACGAATGAAGAAAGTACAGGCTGATGAAGGAGATGATCAGAGAAAAAAAAACTGAACGAGGAGGAGAAAAATAAAAAAAAAAACTAGGAAGAAGACGAGGATCGGGAGAATCGAATTCTCAAGGCTCTGATACCATATTAGACATTGAAGGGAAATATGTTTTGTATATATTCAGTCATTTACAATATGGTATGTATATATACGAGTACAAGAACAATTCGGGGGATTTTGGGAATATTTATCATAAATACAAAGATATTCATAATGAATACAAAATATACAGAAATATCTCCTAATACTTGGGCTTACTAATTGATTGATTTGTTTCATCATTATTCAAAGTTTATGCAACATTTAATAGGAGTTGTGTGGGCGAGTATTGTGTAACTATAAAAGAAAGGATGGAGTAGGATGTGCGGGTGGTGCTGTATTACCAGATTTTTATATCTTTAATATTTCAACACGTATCACAGATCTATTGATTTCATATATCAAAACATGTATCATGTCCATAACAAATAAAATCCAATAGACATGATATCTAGACGATATAACAGATTTTGAATCATTTTGTATTACCAACTAAAACATAAAAATGATCACCCATCATTAAAAATCCTAAAACATGATATTCAGTCATTAGCAAGTCTGAAAATTAGCACGGAATACTCTTACAGATTCAAAATCATATTGTTTCAGTTTCGAAATAGTAAAACTTTACTGCAGGTTCATACGGAAAGAAGGTTGCCAGCTAGTCGGGTACTTCACTCTACCGCTAAGCCGGTGGCCAACAAACAGTTTGGTTCAAAAAACAGTTATATACATCATTCTTAAGTAAGGCACATACCCAGTGTATAAGAGTTTAAAACACATAAACAGTAGCACATAACATGAATATCACCCAAAACACATAATTGCATACAAATGATATAAAAACTTTGATGCATCACGCCTTACCTTGATAGATAAGGAAATGATCAACAAAATTAGCTTCATCAGTCACAAAATACTTCTGTCCTACCATTAGGGTTTAACATAAGCCGAATTTTAAACATGAAAACCCTAACTTGTACATATTAAAAAGGCATGATAGAACTTAATGAAAACTAAAGTAGAACTAACAATACTTATAAGGGCTGAAAAATTAGGATGATACCAGCCTGAAATGCAGCCGAGATTTTCCTAGAAACTTTAGAAAGATAGGTGGAAACAAGGTATGAATTGAATACACGGTTTATGTAGGCCTCAAACTTTAAGAGTTGTTGCTATTTTCATCGAATTTGGAAGGCCAAGAGCTGCCATAATGATCCATTAACAATGTGGAGTAGCAGAATTTGAAAAGACTCTGATATTTGATTCATAGTTGCCGGTTGGCCGGTACACCTTGCCACTGAGCCGGTGGCTCTCTTTCTTCTAGGACACATGTAATGTATTTCATATGTATCTTAAACAAACCTGATACATTATCCTTTATTCTAAATTATATGTGACGTTTCTTCATAAGTCACTTGACCCGTAAGTGACGTATTGACAAAATTAGAGACAGGTAGCACACTTATCGACTTCTGAGTTTTTGATATATTGAGTCTTGATACCACATGTTAAAGTAAACGATAAATTCAGAGTACCTGAATAGCGGAAAAAATCATCAAGATCGTTTCTCTACATCCATTGTTATTCGACTTCTGCTTCGTTTTGCCATGACGTTGTTGCCGTTTGGATGAGGATTCCGATATCTCTCTCATTGCCTACAACCGTGACGTGTTGGTTTCTTTCATATGCTTTATGATGGAATAAAGCATTGCTTTTATAGGTGGAAAGAGTGCCGAAATCCGAATGACCCAGGGTTTCGCTTTAATCTCGGTCGTCCATCAAATTAAGCCAAGTTTTAATTGGTTAAAACTCCTTTTAAATAACCAATAATTAATAAATAGCATATTTTTTTAAAGAAAACGAATTTCCTATAAGAAAGACTATTATGAGAAAGGAATTATTCAGGCTCAAGTAATGAACCGAAATAATTTTTTTACATCGCATTGATGTATATATATATATACCCATAATGTTCTAAAAAAAACATACCCATAATGTTCCTTTTTATATATAAGGTATAAGACGCTTATAATGTGATTTACTGATGTCATACGCCGATATGCGTCCCTCTGCTACTAATGAGTTGTAAATAAAGGTTGGATACTCGGATCCTTTGCCGTAAAAACATGGTGTAGTGTATGCGTTGATAATGTTAAATATCTAAAAAAAACAATATCGTTTTAACGTATTACACTTACACAAGATACCAATTCCTTCTGAATGTATGTAAAGCAACTCGTTTTTTTATTTATTTAATGGAATTTCATAATAAATCGATTCTCAAATAAAAAGTGGACATTAAAATTGTCAACAACGTGAGCTCTTGTTGATTGGATAATGAAGTTGCGAATATCTCGATGCTAAAACTTGCACTACTAGTAGTGATTCTGACAAAGCCTTCTTAAACTTAAAACACGACTACTAGTAGTATTAATCACTAATTTAAAACTAAAAAAAGCAGCTAATTAAAGCAACTAGTAGCAATGGTCAAAAGGTAATTAACCATAAAAGGAAATAAAATAAAAACAATTAACGGCCATTAGCGAGTGGGCTGACAGCAATTTCCTTGCAAGGGCTAGGGGGCACACTACTCCTACCCGGAGCAACCAGCCGGGGCACCAAACCCGTGATCCTCTGCCCGTTATTTTCCGTCAATAACCGTTTCCCGCCAAACGGCAACGACTCCACCCCTCTCTCTTTCATTAAATCCTCTTCTTTCGTCCCTCCTTCTCCACACCCGTTGACCTGTCAACCATTAATTTATTTAAAACATTACAATAATGTTGTGAATATTACACTAATTTAATTATTAAATCATTTCATTTATAGTATAAACAAATGCTACGGTTCTAAATATAAAACAAAGTATGCTTAACATTTATTATAAAGTTTCATCAAAACAACCTAGGGTACCTGAATTCTGACGTAATCATTGCGATGCCAGCAGAAGGCGTTTCCAAGCATCTGATCTACAGTTTCAGAGATGCCGTCAATGGCAATGCTGACGACAGCAGACGTGGAACAATCGCCATTACGATTGAGCTTCAGAGATTGTGGAGTAGTGGAGGGACCACCACTACCAACGGAGAGAACCAGGAGGTCATCCACGCCGGTGACGGAGGGGAAACCTCGTTTGTTATTGAGAACGTGAGTGACGGCGGCGGCGGCAGGGTTATTCATAACAAGGCCGCCGTCGACGGCCATGCAAGAGGTCTTTCCGTCGAGGGAAGTGAGTTTGAAAGGCTTAAACAAGGACGGCGTCGCTGAGGTTGCGCGGCAGACCTTCCAGAGCTCGAAATCGTAGCTAGATGACTCGGTCGCATCGGCTCTAGAGAAAACGAACGGCGCAGAAGTGTTGAGATCGAAACAAGGCACAAGGAGAGGCTTACACGTGTCTTTCAAGGTCAGCTGTTTGCCGTCGTATCGCTTAAACACTTCCTTCAAAGCCTTCTCCATACTCTTGCCGGAAAACCTACGTTTCCGGCGGAACAGTCCAACAGTCTTCAACCTAAAAATCTCCGACTGTTTCTCCATAATTAACTTCACCGCATCCCTAGCCGTGAACAAAGGACGACCAGTGCCGTCATCAGCAGTAAGCATCACGGCATAAAAAGCTCCTATTCCTGTACCAGCAACGATGTCAAAGTAATCAGAAATACGAGATTGAGAATCACCAGTCCTAGCTTGAATCTGATCTTCAAGGAAAATCAAGGAGGCGGCGGCGACATTGCCAGTGGTTCCGCCGCCGTCGATGCTGAGAATGCGCGTCTTCCTACCATCACATTGGTAAAGCCATTTCTGTTCCAGCTTATTGAAGATCTCAAGCGTCATTTCACTAAACGCCATTGAAATAAATTCACAAGAGAAATATCGAATAAGATTGCGAAAACGATTTGCTGATAAACTAGAATCTAGCAAGTGCAGGCTAGATTGTTGATAATAGGGATAAAAGAGTGTGGGAGAGAAAAGGGAGGGAAGGGAATTGCAGATGCAAAATCGATGAAAAAACGGAAGGAGTCACCTAAAAGCACTGAAATGCATTTATTTCGCGAGGCGGATCAATGCTGGCAGGAAAGACAGATAGGATCGGGGTGGGGGGAGGGAAGTGGAGTGGAATGGAATGGAACAGCGTGAGGGAGTGAAACGAGAGTTAAAAACACAAGTGCAGAGGAAAGAGTAATGAGACACTATATAATATACTAGCAAAAGAAGCACCCGTGCTCCGCACTCCCGCTGCTCCGATTTGTAAATTTGCAAGCTAATGTAATATTTTTCAGCATAGTTGATATACATAAAATGTAATGAAATGTTAAGCTCGAAGAATGGACAACTAAATAAATAAGGAAACCATCATATTTATATTATACAACATAGCATAACTTCAAGGCACAGCATGAACAGAAGTACGGGAACATATTATATATCTTACATCAAAAGTAGATCATGTTAATATTACAATACCAAAAGTAGCTTATAAGCATACTACATTCCGTTGTTCCATAGGCTGTGTACCCGAAACATATATTATATAAAATGCACATATTATTGTGCATTAATCAAACCATGATTCCTTGACTAATGTCACACAATATTGTGCAAAAACAAAAGGGAATTTAAGGTTTTCTAGTGCGTTGAACAAACCTTCACAAAATAACCACTTCAACTTGCACTATCAGTTTATCTTTTCTTTATTCCGGTTCTTTTTCACCGGAGTAGTTGCTTCCATGTCAAGCCTTGAAGAAGCATCCACTTCTTTTTCTGCAGGCTGTGTTGCAGTCTTGATTGTTACAGCAGCCGCACCTGATGAAGCACCGTCTTCGGGAAACAAAGTCTTTTTTAAACCTGTTACCTGAGCCTCGTCTGATTGCTGCAGGAGTTCTTGACTCACCTCAGCCAGAAATTTTTTGGTAGTTGGGGTGAAGAATTCACCGTGGTCGTCTTTCATTTTTGCCAATGAACAGTCAGAGACAATAGCATCAAATCCTGTGGCTGAAGATTCAGCATTATCTTGAGCTTGCACAGGTTTGGTGGGTGGGTATACATCTTCAAATGCATACAATTTAACAATTGGAAAAGTCCGCATATTTACCCCCCCTGACAAGCCGATCATAAGCTTTGATGAAGCACATTACATGCTTATCTGCTATAGCATTTTTTTATTGTACGCTCAAGGAAAGGTAGCTGTACATGTGTATGAATGAAAACACTTAGATCAGGAATCTGCGAGAACTAAATAATGATCATTGAAAGGATTCACAAGGAAATTGTACTCTACTGGTTTCTTGCGTGACTCACCGGCAAGTTTTTTTCCTCAAGTTGTAGTGCATCACATCCTAGCAACATTTCAGCATCCGGACTATACAAATCGGCAGAGAGGGAACCAGATTCATCTGACAGCGTTACGTCAAAGTGGCACCTGTTTAAAGTAATAGGTGTATTAATCAATATGCCGAGCTTATTTTTTAAATGAGGAAAGCCAACTGTTAACTTGATATTCATTCAAACATACCTATATTGGACCACCATATTCTCCTGACACGGGACGCACCACTGTTCCCATCCAGGCTCGGCGTTCATGTTCCTGTTGCAAAAGGAGCAGGAAGGAAACCAGAAGCTCATTTGGCCTAAAATAAGTCGGATCTTTCCAGCAACCCAACATGTTTTCAGCTGTGTTTGAAGCAAAAGCTGGCTTAAAATTTGAGTTAACACTAATACTGGTTTTCTATTTGAAAGCACGACCTTACCGTATCTATTGAATTCATAGCCATTTGGATTGGAATTAGGTCTGCGTGCTGTGGCAATTCCAAAAATTGAGTTGGATCGTGGAATTTCCTAGCGTTGAGCAACTGTTCAATGGCAGCAGCATTGTTCCTATACCTAAGGTGGATAAAGAGCAACATCAGTTAGAAGGGAAAACCAAATACAAGTATGTTAAAACTGTAAGTATATTCGACTAAAGCTGTACATTTTGTTTTGTTTAAAGTGTAATAACTTATCGGTATCGTCAGTATTAATCTAAAGCGTACAGTAACGTAGTAAAAAATCGAAGCAATGAAACGATAAGGAAACGACACAGCAATTAAGCATACCATTGTTTGAGCGGAACATCTTCATTTATTGGTGGATCCTGAAGAAACAGTGCCGAGTTCTTGGTGGACAAGGAAATGCCTGCCAAACAGCCCAAAAATATAGTAGAACTAATGATTTATACATTTCTAAGAATAACATATGTGAAAAGAGAATTTCAAAACTTATCATTCTGGTATGTTTTTCTTATGCATTTGTGACATCCTTGCACATTAATTCAGCAAGTCGGTGAACCAAACTTTCATTATCTAGAATATCGGTACTGGAAAATCAGTAAAGCAAAATTTGAACACAAGTGATGTAAGTTATTACCGCTAAATGTAGTCACTTTGACGTGTTCTACGATCAACAATGGAGGATCCTGCAGGCTATGCTGAAGCTCAACACTGACAGGCTCTTCCCCATACTTCCACGTCCTTAGGATAACAAGTTTTTTCCTATCATCAGACAACATTTTACTATAAGGACCTCACACGAAGGTTGTAACATTATAGCCATCAAGTACCTATTCCATAAATTGAATACATAATGAAATTTAATGCAATGACAGAAATTAAGAACTGAAATCAGCTTACTCATGGTCCACGAGTATGTAATCTCTTGACCAAAGACCACGGCGAGAAAGCTTTATCGGAAAGTTTTTTAGCACCAATCCCTTGACAGCTGTTGGCAAGCCAACCATTTGTTAGTTATGAATGAAAAAATATAAAGTGTAATGAAGGCTGTTATAATTATTGTTTAAGCAACTTACTAAGATCAGTCTCTTTATCGGCTTCTCGGCCGAACTCAGCAAATGGCGTGAAGTGGAAGATACATGGCAGATTCATTGGAACACCATCCATAATTGGCTGAATGGGTGTTGAACTGTTAAGATACCAGGTGTACAAGTAATCCCCGACTTGATATTCCTTTTTTGTGGGCCGTACAGATGCATTGGATATGTAGTATCGCCTGTATGGAAGCAGAATCCTTTCAAAGAAGGCAACGTCATCACCAAACACAATAGCTGGGATTTTTGTGCCCTGGTACACCAATGGGAAAAAAACATTACATCCTGCACTTGTAGTATGAACCCCGAATAATAATATAAATTAAACATGGTAGTTCAATAGCATACCATCATATCTGTCATCCAGTAGTTTCGGTATGCCGTTGGATTAGTGATTGATTTACTTGTCTCAACTGGATGCCTTTCAATGACTTGGATTAGCACAGTCCATTTGGTTTTCATATCGGGTACCTCATTAGCAGTGTACATGAACCGTTGACCTCGGACCTTTATACATAACAGTAGGTTGAGAAACACAATTACATGTGAGTAGCAAGTTTGTTGCAAAAACGTTATTTTAAAAAGGTAAATATGATATAATCACGCAGTCAAATAAAAGAATCTGCCTGTAATCTACAAATAATTTATGCGAAAAATATTTATTCATGGTTTCATTTGCATAATTTCTTTAAACACAACATTTTTGGTACTGTCTATAGTTTGTGTATCAAAATAGGAAGGACTAATTAATACTCTAACAGAAGCGGATTTTTCTGCTCGAGATAATGCAACGTATAACTGACCATGCGAGAATACTGGTTCCTTTAAATATATACCGACTAAATCAAGTGTTTGTCCTTGAGCTTTATTGATCGTCATCGCAAAACAAAGCCTAATTGGAAATTGTATGCGTTTGTAAGGCACTGGATAGTAATCTTCACTATTTGGGTGAAGAGGAATTCTATGAATGAATACATGTTTTCCTGCGAAATCTCCGCTTTGAATTTCAGCATGTATGACTTTGGGTTTTAAAGCACGACATATTAGCCTAGTTCCATTGCACAAACCTTCACTTGGATCAAGATTCCTTAGTAACACAATCGGTGCATTTATTTTTAAGTGAAGCCTATGTGGTGGTAAACCGTTTGTTGAGAGAGAGTTTAAAAGGTCTTCATACTGCGCTTGATCTGATGAATTAACTGTCTGATCATAGCTCAGATATTCAGTTGATTCTCCAGGGAATTTGTTAATCATAAGTTCATTCACCTCATCAACAAATTGATTTTTAGTTGTTAAAATAGCCGTGTTAATGCTTTCAGCAACTACTGGCAAGCCTTTTTCAATATTAGGGTAAACAAAGTCTATTAATTTTTCCAAGCCGTTCTGAACATTATTATATTGTATTACAATGGAGCTTGGTAACTTAATACACTCGGTATCATTTTTGTGAAAAGAACCGTTGCCTATTTCAAGTAGAAAAGCTGTGAAAGCTGGATCTAAAGCAGCTCTAATATTCTCAGTAAGTGTGAAATGAATTAGCTTAGGCCATAATGGAGAACTTATCAACGATGCGTTAATAGTTTCATTTTTTTGTACCATTTGATACCACAGGAAGGGTTTGCCTAAAATCTCCCCCTAGAACTACAATCTTACCACCAAACAATTCCTTGGAACTAAGTACATCTTGTAGCATAGTGTCTAATAGTTCAATAGCCTTACGCTTACACATCGGTGCCTCATCCCAGATAATTAATTTGCATTCTTTGATAAGGCAAGCCAGTGAAGATTGTTTGTTTACTCTACATGTACTACTCTCCGAAAGTTCTATTGGTATCTTGAATCTGGAATGTGCTGTTCTGCCACCTGGCAATAATGAAGCCGCAATTCCAGAAGTAGCATTAGCTAGTGCTATATCGCCCTTTGATCTAATGGCAGCCAACAGAGCTTTATACAAAAAAAGTCTTACTAGTACCACCTGGACCGTCTATAAAAAAAGGAACATGGTTTATTCAATGTTATTGTATTCATTATCGTAGTGAACGCATCCTTTTGCCTACTATTAAGAAGTTTTACTGATTCTAGATCATATTGACTAACAATAATACTTTTTTCAGCCCTCGATTCTCGGCTCAAATCTTGAAAAATTCCAGTAAGACATGAAGCTGGTACAATACCGAATAATGCTATGTCTTTACCCATAGAGCGTAAGAAACCGTTGATTTGCTGTAAAACCGCATTTCTAGTCGCTAATAGGGAAAGACCTGAAGATTTAATATAATCTTCAGACATGTCCTTTTCAAACTGTTCCCATAATTTTTTAGGTTCGTTGGGGCATGAATAAACTAAGAGGGTAGCAAATAGACGCCTTAGCTCATATGGCATAGAGAAAGTGCAGGCTTCCTGCATGCATTTTTCTTGACTGTCATCTAATTCTAAAAAACCACGACTTAAAGCCGATTCACAAAACGTTTCAAACAATTTATTATTATGAGTTTTCAAATCCTGAAAAGATTTTGGACATCGTACCTTGGTCAGTAAAAGCCGTAAAAAGTAGCGCTCACCTTCATTCGGTTGCACAATGACTACTCTACCTATGGAATTACCACGTTTTCTTAATTTCCAAGTTTTCTTATCATTCAACCAGACAAAATGATCCGGAAAGTTATTGTATATGCAATCTAACTCTTTTGCATCTTTACTATGGGTATTCATGGAGAAGAATTCAGTCAGCATCGTTTTCCTTATGAAACTATTCTGTAACACATCTGCAAGGTTTTGTTTTTTATTAAACGTAATTGGTTGATGATTTGGAAGGTGAACTTGTAAATGAATAACAGCTGGTTTTATTTCATCCATTGAAAACCTAAATATTCTCCATAAAGCTTCTGGAGCAGCCACCCATCTAGCAGACACATATTCTTTAATTTCATCTATAAATTCAGTCTTCTGACCATCACTAACATTGTACATAACTTTATCGTTTCCCTTACAAACATATTTGTATACATATTTGATCGCATTAATGCTTGAGCATATTTCTACATTAATATGGCAATCATATTTAGCTAATAGATAAGCATTGTAAGGGACTACCCATCTATTATCTAACCAAACATTCCTTACCTTAACTTTATTGCCGTCGTCCCTACGTCTATATGTAGGGTAAGAATCAGCTGTATTAATAGTCTCATTACAAAATAACTTGGGATATGAACTCCAACATTTTCCAGTTCGTTTCATACACATGTTGTCAGGATTTGCTTTACCACACGGACCATGCAACATATGTTTCATGACCAGATAGTACAGATGTGGATTTTTGGATTGGTCGGGTAGCTCAGCTGAAACAATCTGATCGAATTCCTCAGGCCTAAAAAGCTTAAATTGAGGTTTTAATATTAACAGAAGATGCGCATGTGGTAAACCCCTTTTCTAGAACTCTATAACATAAGTATATGCGGCTACCTCACCAAATATATTTCGTTTAAAGAGATCCATTTTAAGTTCCTCGAGTTTACCGTGGAAGGCTCTTACAGCCAAATCTGGTCTATCCTGGGACTGCTCCCCTTTCAGTAGGTACTGTTTTATTTCTGGCCAATTTGGATTACATGTCATTGTTATGAACAGATCCGGTTTTCCAAATTTCCTAACCAAAGTCATAGCATCTAAATACTTGCGTTTCATATGTCTTGGACCACCAATAAACGATGCCGGCAATATGACTCTATGACCAACCTGGGCACATTGGTTTTCACCAGAGGCCATCGCATCAGCGAGACCCTGTAAGTAGTCACTTCGTATATTGTCTTGTTGAGAACTAAACCAATCTAATCTTTGTGTTTCCATTTTAACATACATGTCTACAGAATATTGCTGAAATAACCTACCAAAGTGAAGGATGTTTGATTCATCTTTATCCCTAATTTGGAATGTTTAAGCATAGTACTCACGGACTAAGACATTGTTTGAATCACTATCACGCAATCCCATAACTGGAATATAACCATAGCAGAAAGGGGAAATGTCAGAAGAATCTCCAAAGGAAGAGTAAGCAAAATCCTAATAAAAACTTAACTATACGTACCTTCATGTTCATGCTCTAAGAGCTCATCAACATTTGTAGCCCTACATGGGTCTATTCCTTCAAACATCTTTATGGCTCTTTCACGTCTGTGTTTACCTTTATTACTATCCCTTTTACTAATACCCTGATGCCACCCAATATCTCCGTATGGAAACATCAAAGGATATTGCAAAGAATCATATAGCAACCATAGTAATAAGGAATTGTTCAGGGCTGTTCATTATGAGTGTAAACCTGAACATTTCTTTCCCTACATGTGCCTGCATCATCTGTCAGATCGACTATGGCAGCTACTTGTGAGACAGTTGGTTTGTTGTAAACTGTTTGATCCACTGATCTAGGTTGTCGTGGCATCTCAAAGTTCTGAAAAACTTGGCGTACGGGTTTCTGTCTAATATTAAAATTAGTTGCAGAACAATATTCTCTACTAACCGTGGACAGCTTTCAAGCCTACGTGGGATTTCATAGTCAGTATCATGGAAATAAAGTTGCAAGTTTTTCAACTGGGCATCATTTGTATGCAGACTGTTAATAAAATGGTACATTTGCCCCTGCACCCTAAACGTGTAAACGCCTTTGTTCCTTTTAGAAAGTTCCTTATCACATCGTACGCCTAAAGATGTAAACGCAAAGTGATTGTTGTAGGTACGAACACAGTTGCGGAAATTTTTACTCTAGGGTGTCTGGCACAACAACAGACTTTTGAGGACATCATGTAACTTATTATTTGCTAAGACTATGGAACCCTGCTGACAACAGAAATTGTCAGTTTCATGGGCCATTTTTTTAGCATCACAGTAAGCACAGTCAGGTCTACTGGGTACAACAAATGACTGTTTTGGTATATTACCTAAAAGAGCTCTGCCCTTTAACGGCAAAGCTAACAAGGCTGGTCTGTCTATTTCATTATTGGATGGTAGATCTTCGGTTCTAAATACGGTTTCACCCGTAATACATGATGCATTTGTTCTTGATCGTAATCGTTTCTGTTTCAATCGTAAAATAGCAGCCTGCCTAAAAGTTTTACATAATTTCTGTTTCTTAAGAACCTCTGCATCGTGAACGTCTATGCATGTTCTATGCTGGACATCAGAATCTTTGCGTGCAAGGGTAGTCGAAGCTGAAACAAAACTTAGGGGGTGATTTCGAGAAGAACAAAATGATGTTGGGATTTCATTTGTTATACTGTCCTTATCTTGTTCGTCTACAAACCTTTTAGATCTACCTAAACACATAATAGGACTTGGCTTTCCTTTGCCTGTAGTCCACATTATCTAAACAGCGTGAGACAAAGGCAAACACACACAATGCACAACCCAAATAATAATCTAATTAAATAGTAGAAAATATATTGCACTAAATGAACCTAAGGAAGACAATTTCTATTTCTAAGCAGGCTGAGAAACCATAGAACTAAGTTGAATCTAGTTCTAAACAGGCTGAAAAGTTGTACAATTGAGTTGATTATCTAGAAGCAACATACCTGAGAACCTGAAGGCAAGCTTTGCCTTGCCCCACCTGTAGCATCCATCCCGGCCATAAAGACTTTTCCTGTAAGAAGCAGAAAGGGAATGTTAACACTGCGTGTAATAGAAGACCCCAATCACAGAACCACAAATGGCCATGTTTTTAGTGATACTATACTGATCAAAGCACAATGTATTTTGTTGTCTTGAGGACTTGTCAAGCCAACATATTGGCTTAAAGGTATGACTATCTAAGGAACAATAGATTGGGAGAAAATGCAAACAACAATAAAGGCATTCTGACACATAAAAACAAACACTATTATCATCATTCAGGATCAACCACAAAAACTGAATGTGACTATGCACTATTAATATAGCAAAGTAAACACAGTACTGGTGCAATAGATATATTAACTATAAAACTAGTGTTTGAAAGATTGTACACTATTACAGCAGCAGATCAAAGCAAAAAGAACAGCTTACAAAAACAAATTATTACAAAACTAATATGCAGTCCCAAGGTCAGGTTTTAAGAACAATTATATAGCTATCACAATGTTCAGCAAAGTCCACCAAAATACAGGTTCCGCAAAATAAGCAAGACAGCAAGAAGGCCAAACTATCAATCCAAGTTCAAGGGTGACAATCTAGGTGAGACATCAGATTATCAAGCCTGCACTTGTTAAAGACTGAACACAAGGTTCAGCTCCTAAAAGCTACAGCCTAATGACTATTAAAAAATGTTCAAGTAAGTCAGGTTCAGCAGGTTTAATAGCAAGGCAGCAGGGTGCATGTTCAGTTTGATAAAACTCAGAATGGGGCAGATAATGTATATATAGAACTTGCAGACAAAAATAACACAGCCACAGGGGTTGTTCTGAATTTGATTAAGAGCAACACTAAATGTGCATGCCAATGATCAAGCTTAAAACCAACAGGTCGATGAGGAAACAACACAAACATTGAATCAATGAATACCTGTTAATCTATAGGTCAAACTACTGA
The DNA here is from genome assembly GCA_024500145.1 of Gentiana dahurica var. dahurica. Lineage (NCBI taxonomy): Eukaryota > Viridiplantae > Streptophyta > Magnoliopsida > Gentianales > Gentianaceae > Gentiana > Gentiana dahurica. The sequence goes on from CM044897.1 coordinate 125,554,944, forward strand.
ATCAACCGAGAAACAAACATTGCACGAACAATTTAAAAGGCAAATTCTACCAAAGACATTGATATATTACAAAATAAGTAGTAGTGTCAATGTTGAACTCTGTTGGAACAGCTTAAAAGACATGGACATGCTACCAAAATAGGTCCAGACAACTATTTTTATGCAGCAACAGCCCAAAAACAGAACTCTCAAAAGACTCCAGTTCCTAATGTATGACGAAACATGGGAAAAAGGAAATAGTATGCTGAACAAAAGAAGACACATAAAGCTAAATCTGAATAACACCTCATACCTGTTGAATAAAGCGAATAAGCAGACACCAAACGCTGCTGGAACTCCAGATCCTAAGTAGCACCACATACATGAAAACATCCCAATAAGATTCAACAAAAGAGAAATAATCTTGATAAACCATGCCGGCCAACACATCTATACACTCAGGACACCCCTGAAAATGTATTATTACACAGTCTAAAAGTAACCTTCATAATTTGTAGTCATAAATCCTGTAATCATCTTCCCAAATTCAATCCTTTACCTAAACACTCTAAGAGAATGAAAAGAACACATTATCAGCAAACACATAAACAGAAAACAACATATTTATATATTTCCTTTTGTAGTCACATAAACACAAAACAGGCTTGATAAACCATACTAACCAACACACATATACTGTCACGGATTTTATGCAATGAAAAATAAACAAGTAATAAAATTTATAAATCCGGTATACCCCAAGTGTAGGGATCGTAGTATAGCGATTAATACCGGAGTCGATCTCAGGGAATCGGGGTATCTAGTTCATTAATTCTTCTAATTTGTTACTACTAAAACGAAACTAAAAACGATAAAATAAACTGGACAGAGGATTGTCAGTCCAAAGCCAGGAAGGATAAAAGCGAAAACGAAATCTAAACTACAAACTATAAAATAAACAACTATGAATTTAAGCAACGATGATCATGGTGATTAAACAATCGAACAAGTAATTATCCACCGATCCCGCAACCCTTAATTTCCTCTCTAAAGTTGTCTTGTGAAGATTCAAGTCAAGTTGTGGTTCACCTCTCAAAAGTATGAATTCCTACTCTCGTAGATAATTCGCCTATCAATCTCTCATCTATCGATATATAAGATTGACGCTCTCAAACCAAGGTGTAAGATCTCTCAATCTAGCAACCTAGATATTCAACCTATCAACTCTCGTTATGTCAAGATTAAAAATCCCATCTTTCCTATGGTGATATAAGGTTTACACCGACTCTCGTCGAACGGTAAACATCAATAACAATTCATCTTTCGATATTGATTGCATAACAAAATAAACACATGGGAAAGATACAGCTTTAATCAAATTCACAAAACAAATCTAGATTGAAAATAAAGAACCTGCTGAAATGGATTCGCATAGTTTGAACAATTGCTCACCTCCAAGCATTCAGCATGAAACAGCAGCAAAACGAAAATAAAAACAAGAAAAATCGCAACCCCAGCCTCCCCTAAGGGGGCTGGGGCCGCATAGGGTTTTCTCCTAATGATTGTGTATCAATAAGTCTCAATAATGTGTGACTAGGGTTGAAATACGCGCTGATATTTATAGAAAACTAGGTCGGCTGCTGCTATGTCGGCCGTGGACGCCGGTCCAAAAGGGTGAACGCCCGTCCAGACTGTGTAAAATCTTCGAATCGGGCCGAGTCACGTCAGACGCCCGTCCCATGCAATTCTGGACCCTCGTCCACTGAAAATCTGAACATCCTGAATCAAAAACTCCTCTTGGACGCCCGTCCACTCATTCTGGACGCCAGTCCACTGGACGGGACTTGAACGAACGTTCAGCTTGCTCAAAAATCGATCTTCTCATCTTTATCTTCAATCGATTTCATCTTTATCTCTTCTCCTCTTCATTAATCCAATTGTTAACCTCTTTTAATCATCTTCTTGGTCGAAATTGTGTATCTATAATACATCAAACACATTGCAAAATGTAGTATCTTCCAAATCAATATAAAACCATCAATTTTACACATAAATCATACAATTTAGGATCTAACCCATTAAAAACATCACTTGCTCAATACTTCAATATAAAGCTCGATTTCTATGAAAAACATCCAGATACGGGGGAAATTGACATAAAATATATTCTTACAAAACGTATAAAATCACCCTTAACATATACATTCAAAACATGCTAGGAAAGGTATTATTAGACAGTGTAAAAGTAACCTTCCTAATTTGCAGCCAAAAATCCTGTAATGATCTTCCAAAATTCAGTCAACATCTTCAAACACGCAACCACATGTATTTCATAGCAGAAAGCTAATCAAGAAACAACACCCAGAACCAACAGACAATAAACATATGAAATAGTCATCTCCTAACTAAAAAAGCTGGAATGAACAATTGAACGCAACTTACAAGCTCAGAATCAAATTTAATATTTCAAAGCACAGAATCAACAATACACAAACAATCAAACTCTATTCTTAACCTGAACATAAAATCGTAGGAAAAAATTCATACAGAAAGCTCAGCATGTATACTCAATTAACCAAGATAACAACACAAAGTAAACATGCAATAATAAACATATATACATAATAGCTTCACAAACCTGAATAGGATACGAAAGCAAACAATTTTGGGTCACAGAACAAATAAAAGTGCTGGTTGAACTAACAGACCAACTCCATGAATGTATGTATTTATAGGTGAATTTTGTAACAGAGGAAAAGAATTTCCAGATTTCAGGTCATCATTTAATCAATATAAAACAATAAAAATTGTACCTTTATACCCGATTTTCTTCCTAGCCGATGACATGCATCATTGAGCCCATGGAAAATCTGGCATTCCATACCCGGCTGCAGTATGGATTCAGCCAACAACCGAGAGCAGATGGACTTCAGTACTGTTTTGCTTTCATCTCCACCATACAAATCTTCAAATAAACTGTGTTCAGCTATCAACCCTCCTATCTACCCGCCTGCAAAAGCCAGCCCGCACAGTTGAATGGACGGCCACCGTACGGGCCGGAGGAAAACGCCATCCCACCCCTTAACCACCGGCCGACCTTTTTTTCCTTTTTCTTCCAGTTTTTTGGTTTGCCCTTTTCAATTTATTTATCCCCCAAATATACATAAACCCCTGTATCCCCACTGTTTATTTTATTTTATTATATTTATTATATATTATATATATATATATCTTACTATACGTATTAATGTATATCTATATGTCTTCTATATATATGTATATATATATCTTGCGTATTATATATTATATATATCTTACTATATGTATTAATGTATATCTATATGTCTTCTATATATATGTATATATATATCTTGCGTATTATATATTATATATATCTTACTATATGTATTAATGTATATCTATATGTCTTCTATATATATGTATATATATATCTTGCGTATGTATGTATGTATGTATATATATATATATATATATATATATATATATATATATATATATATATATATATACACACGCCGTATCTATAAAATTTATTAATTATTCCGTCTCAATTAATTTGAGATATTTTGGAAAGTTATACAAATAATAAAACATCATTATTACATTGTATAGTTATAAAAAACATGAATACTTTACAATTATATCCATCTATATTTTCCTTTTTTCAACAAATTTGGATATCTTGGCCAGTTTAACATTTACATAAACAACTTTAAATGTAAACATTAGTAATAAGATTTTTTTTACACAGATATAAAATAAATACGGCCAAAACAAATTGGATTGAAGGAATATATTATTTATCTGAATCAGAAACATATATAGTATAACCTAAACGGACCAAAACATTTAATGATTCAAATATATCAATACATCTCTATACTCTACACCGGGTGCATAAGATATATTAAATACTCCATCAGTAAAAGAAATATATCCGAAACAAATTGAAACGGAAGACGTTTATTATTTATCAACAATCGAAACATATAAACGTAAACCACCCGACAAATTAAAAGCTACCCTAATAATAATAATATTTGTGTGCAAAGCCCATAACTCTTCCAATATATTTGTGTGCAAAGAAAAGCAAAGAGTAGATAGGAAAACCAAAAAAGAGTAAACAGTAGAAGGTGTGGGAAAAAACGCCAGGTTTCCTCCCATTGAACACGTCACCAGCTTCACTTGCTTTCTTATTACATATAGTAAGATACAAGCAGATTCTTGCCGGCTTTATTTGGTATAGCTAGTAAGTACTAGTACCTTAAAAAATGTGAAAAATTATTATACAACGGTGATTTTATGCTCAGTGATACCAAGTTGATGTGTCAGATGTGTTTTTAGATATCCTCTCTCACATAGTAAGAGTATGTATGAGTGAATTGGACACATCTCACCCCTCCACTTGGTATCATTCGTCAATCACTGCTGTATAATAACTATTCTCCTAAAAAATACTACATAGAATAAAAAGAAAATACTACCTTCGTCTTTGATAAACCAAACCTGCAAACGGTCTTACGGATCTGACATTCGACCCGAACATAGGTCATACGTCACCAACATGCCACAACTGCCTTCAGTCAGCATGAATGTATGCCGGATCGGTCCGTAAGCCGCCTGCTCGAGCTACCCGCAGAGGCTTCATACTCTGGGGCCCGACTCCAGTCCCTCTCAACTCGAGCCTGCCATATACAGCGAACATGATTCACACTTGACATTTATCAGGCTAATACATAAGACGATCAGGACATTGGTCACGCATCAAGTGAAGTCGCAGTGCAAGACTGACGGGATGTTTAATTCCTTGATTGTACTTAATTATGTCGCATCATAGTTAATTATGTCATGTCATACTTAGCCTAATCGTAATTAGCAATCCGCATATATATAGTGGCCCCTTGTAACTCATAAACGATCGAAATATAGAAAACCAGACCCGACTCTGCCAATTTGTCGACTCTAGCATCATTTTCTTCATATCGTGAGTCTGACCACCATTATTCATCACCCCCACCACATTTCACCGGAGAAATCAATTAAAATCAGCTAGATATCCACCTATAACTACTTATAACGCAACAATGATATTTCAGACAATATCAGCCCTAAAATATAATTCATTATACACTTTTGATTTCTCTTACAATATAAATAATTGTACATTATCAATGCAATATTAATTATCATTTTCTCCATCTTACCACTAATTTATTATCAATTCAATCATTTTTCATTACTTAACAACTATTGCATTAATGATAATCAAGAGAAATTTTAGACATTAACATTAACATTCAACACTTTCTTAATCTGTGTGAAAACCTTTAGAATGACTTATATTTTGGAACATAGGTAGTATTAAAGGGGAGAGTAATGATACAGAAACAACCGTTATGATACAATGAGTGCCACAACATGTATTTTCATCGTTGATCATGATAAATATAATAATGATCAATGAGTTAACATTAGGAATCAGTGGTGCAGATACACGTTGTGGCATTACTTGTGTCACAACGGTTATGTTTGTATCATTAATCTAAAGAGAAACTTGACGGTGTCTATGGTAATCTCTACGTTATTAAAATTATGTTCAATTTTTCAAACATTTGTAGAATGCTTTTAGGGTGTTTTGAGCACCGCAAACGCTCTCTAAGGTCCCCTACACCCTGCAAAGAACCACAAAGCACCTCTACATCCCGTAGAGGAGCGAATTGATGGTTTGAAATAATTACCACAAAAATTAAGAAAAAAATAACGAACTAGTATCATATATAACCAATGGAAAATTAAATGTAAGCAGTCATTGCAGTATATATATGGATAAAATCCGAATGCATACCCTAAACTTCAACTCTTGTCTTCTAAGAATATCACCGAATCAGTCCGGAATCTGAAAAATGAATCATAAATGTGCTTTGAGTTAAACAACCGAAGAAATGAATCAGATCTAATGTAGAAAGATTTGTATTATGAAATTAATTAACGAAAGGGGGATGAGAGTGGAAACAACGGCCGTCGGTCGCCGTTGCTTTAGCTCTTTTTTTCCCCTGTTAGATGGAGGGGAAGGGAGGATGAAAAACGGATGGGTTAAACTCTCATGGGAAAGGTTAGATAATTTCATGTGAACTTGAAATTTCAGTGCGCCGGTCCGCTCCTCTGCGGGGTGTAGAGGTGCTCTGCGGTCCTTTGCGGGGTGTAGAGGGCCTTTCGCAAAACCCTACAAAAGCATTTTACAAATGTTTGAAAAAGTGAATATACATATCATATTATGGTGGAGTATGATGTAATTAACACACTTCAATATATACTTAATGCAACTTGCTCAAGCTGAAGAATTAAGCTGAAACCTTTTCATAATGCTTGAGTCTCTCTCTCATAAACCAAGTTTGTCAAAATTCTCTTTTGTTTCATGCTAAAATAGAACATCCAACAAGACACAGACAAGGAATTCCATCTTTAATGTTATTTTTTTTTTCACTTTTTCCTATATAGGCATTTGACATGCTAGTCAAATTTTGCTTTTGAGCATTATTAGGCTTATTAGTGAAGCTCTTCTTGTGTTCTTTTTTTTTTCAATCCGTTGGTCAAAGGGAAACTGACAAAGAGAATAACAATATATAACAAAATCACACAAGATTACTGAATACTACAACCACATATAAAAACAAGAAAAATAGAAAAAGAAGTTTAGATAGCAAAAGACAAAATTGTGCACTACTAGCTAGGCGTCTTGATGAAGCCATTTCTTCTTCATATCATACAAATAACTTCAACGGATGCTTTCCCGCGTTCCCCTTACGAAAAATACATGTACAGTGTGCATGGCTGTTAATGACACCACATACGATTTGCTCGGACACCGTATTTCAGAAAAAATTCGATATTGCAGAGTTCGAAATTAGACTCTGAAGAAGTTGAATTTCAGTCTGGTGCCCCAAAAGTAGATTGATTGTGATATCATTATATTAACGGAGCCCAAAATATATTATCACAATTAGGCGGTTGTTAAAGGAACTACGGTGAATCTATTTGCAAGGAACACAATGACATTCAACTACTTTAAAAATCAAATATTAATTTTAACATTTAACTTTACAGAGGTCGAATGTCAAGGTAACGCCCCTGAATATAAGTCAGTAAGGCTTCGATCCCTGTTAGGGGCAAAAAGATTGCGCGTGTTAAAACCTTTTTGTTTCTGTTAAAAAAAACACATTGGTTATTTTTATTTTATTATTTGTGTGTGGAATTTTTTTTGTGAGGAATTTTTTACTAGTAACAATAACAATTAACAAGATAACAAATATGCAATTAATGAATTAAACTAACTATAAAAATGAAGAAACAATAATTTTTAAGATTAAGAAAACATGAAGAAGAAAAAAAAGACTAATAAATCCGTATAATAGGAATGTAGCTTTCCTTTATTTTTTTGGAAAATTAGGGATAAGGACACAATCTGGAATATTTTTAAGTAACAGGACAACTACATATTTTTTATAGGGAGAAGGACAACTGCTTAATTTTTATAGCGAGAAGGACAAACAGTGAATCCCGAAAATCAGTGAATCTTCCCAGTGAATTCCGAAATCAGTGAATTTCGACAGTGAATATTGACAGTGAATCCCGAAAATCAGTGAATCTCGACAATGAATTTTGAAAATTAGTGAATTTCGACAGTGAATTTCGGCAGTGAATTTAAACACAAGTGAATTTCGAACACAAGTGAATTTCGACAGTGAATAAATAGTTTTGTCCTTTATGCAAAAGTTTCAAAAAACTGTCCTTCTACTCAATTGATGAAATATTTCTGTCCTTCTCCCTCATTCCCCCTTTTTTTTTTTTGTAAGAATGAAGCACAAAAGCATTGGGCTAGACCGGTGGGCTGATCTTGTTTATGGGTGGCTGGTTTTGATTTTTATTGCTACATACTTTAAAAAAAAAAAAAAACACCCTGAGTGGGTTTAGCCCACCCCGGCCTATCTGTAAGTCCGCCCTTGTGTGGCATCACTAGAGCTTCTTTGCAGATTTTGGCTGATGTGGAATTTTTATACATCATCAGCGTTTGCTCCGGTTTGAGGAAATAGAATTAGTAAATAGAAGGATGTGGTTCCACAATGAAGACCGACAACGGCCCTCGAAATGCAGTGTTCATATCTCAAGCTATTCTAAAAGCGCGAGAGTTGCACTTAGCCTGGCAAAAATAACTTCATACTTTAACTTAGTTGTTTTGCTCTTGTATAGCTTTTTCTTATATTCGCTTTGAACGGTTGTACAACCTTTTGATTAAATTTAAATATCCGGGTTTTACTAGAAATAGAAGGATGTGGTTGGGCTTCTATGATGCCTATTATTGTTAAATAGAATTAGTAGATATATATATTAGGACAATTCTAAATACGCCGCGTAATTGCTTTGATACTACATTTTACATGTAATTTTTTTATATGTAAACATGATGCCGTAAGTAAAAAGTTGGCTGCTTTTAGAATTGGCCTTTTATTATCATTATTATTATTTGGAGTAGTACAGTCAATATGTGTTTTAAACGCTTTTAAGGAATTGTATTTCCCGTGAAAGCATGTATGTGCATTTAACTTCTGTTAATTATGGCTTGGTGTATACCCTTTCATAGTCAAATTTTACGATGTTCGGCCTCAGATATAACTTGTGGTTTGAAATCAATCAGATTTAATATTTTTGTGTTGGTCTCATATGTTAAAAAAAAAAAACCTACGTATTGTGAAAAATATAATTGGTGAGGAAGGTGATGACATGGTAGTCCTAAATCACCATAACATCATTGTTTTTAAGCCTAAGAGCATATGTTGTAGCTTAAATATTCACATTGCCAAATATTGTCTTTTCTAATTCTTCACGGTGGGTTAAAATTAAAAGCCACAATAGTTTAAATTTCAAATTGTTTTTGCCATGAATAGGGATGTAAAGTGAGACCGTCCACCAACTACTCCACACCCGAAGTAATAAAAATACCCTTTCTCCGTTTCTGTTACATCCCGACATGTGGATAAAGAAAAGTTGATTTTTTTTTGCTTGTTAGTGTAGTATTTTAATATAAAAGTGAATTTGTTCATACTAGCTATTGTAGCATATGATGTAATAATGAATATGATGTAGGTGCCAACTAGGATGATATTGTTACTTTTTATGCAAATAGACAACGTAATGCACAATAATATTGTATGTGCTCAACGACGGATGGTGTGATCGTGAAGAATACGTTATATCAGATAATTTCATGACAAATTATTATTATTATTATTATTATTATTATTATTATTATTATGTTTACTTTGATGTATCCATTTACAAAATTACTATGAAGGACTGAAGGTTGATGGATGGGAGACATACTTTTCTAGATTTGGGAATGTCGAGCGATGCTTCCCTAAAAAAAAAACAAATGAAAATCAACCGGTTAGTATTTTGGATTACAAAGATTAACCGGTTGTTTTTAAAAGTTCTACCGGTTAGTATTTTAAAATACAAAGATTAACAGGTTGTTTTTAAAAGTTATTAACACATTTCAAAAACAATAAAAACAAAATTGTTTATTATCCTTTTCAGAGACGGTGGAAATAAAAAACATACCTAATTCAGAAGCCATATTTATTCACATCCTATGTGTTTTTGTTTAACATATTCACTAAATTGATAGTCGATAATTAAACCTTATTGCGCACCGTAAACTTGCTTTCGTATCAACGCAAAGAATTTTAATTTGTTTTTATGCACACAAAATGTCAGTTTGTATTGATTGATGTTACATTGTTCGTAGATCAACGAGCTAAGACGTGTGTAAGATCATCATGTAGAACAAGGATTGAACAACAAAGTAGAGGCTTGAGGGACACAAATCTTAAGATGTATCTTGTGTCCTTGTTCTAACCAATATTTGTAACGTCCCGTCCCGAAAACTCAAGTATTTTCGAAAAACGGACCGTTCGGTCATGTTTCATGATAAAATCTTGAAACACGAAGCCTTTTTAAGCAATATATATGCAACACTAATAAGATCGAGACATACTAAAAATTAGTTCATTTAGGACGATTAGGGTGCCCTTGCCGCCGCCGTCCACCTCCTTCATCCCCCGCTAATCTAAAGCCATGGACAACAGGGCAATTGATCAGACAGCTGAAGAAGAAGACCTGCTACAACACAGCGTCGAAAGACTGAAGGAAGACAGTTTAAAGTCTATTATCTAAGAACGATTATATGGCTTGTTTTAAGGGGTTTTTTTTTTCTATATTTTTAGATTAAATTGACATTTTCATTAGTTTAATTTCGGTTTTTCAATTAACCGATTAATTTGAACCGTTTATTTCGATTGTTTGATTGACCGAAACGATCAAACCAAACCAAACCAAGTCCAAAATTCTTTTTATAACCATACTCATACATCATCGGAAGGTATCACCGGATATTTTCTATTTTTCTACTGGGGGCGTGTAAGCTTCTTTCCGATTGATTGACGACTCTTACGAAGTTGGAAGTTGGAAGTTGTATAGACAAGTCCGAAGGTACTCCCGAGTTTACCTTTTATATCAAGCATATGCTTATTTTTCCTTCAACATGATTTATAGATCTGAAGATCAACCCCAGTATCATAATAGATCTGAAGTCTATGATTATTTTTCCCCTCAATTTAATTTATAAATCTGAAGATAAACCCCAGTTTTATAATAGATCTGAAGGTCGAAATCTGTTTGTTTTTGAATTAGGTTTGGATCTCAAAAGCGTAATAACCATGCCTGATCTCAAAAGGTCTCCTCACTCATCGATGGCGGATTCTCCACCGTGTTCTCACTCATCGATGGCGGATTCTCCACCGTGTTCTCCGCTTCCACTTGATCCATCCGCTCTGCTTGGTACGGAGCTGTTTGACGCATCAAACGATCTGCTTGGTACGGAGCCGTTTGACGCTTCAATCGATCCATCCGCTCTTCTTGGTACGGAGCCGTTTGACCCATCAATCGATCTGCTTGGTATGGAGCTGTTTGACCCATTTGACCCATCAATCGACCCATCCGCTCCGCTTCCACTTGATGTTCAATATAAGATGGAGCCGTTTGACCCAATGCAGCATGGCACAATCTGCACGCCGTTTGACACAATCTGTACGAAATTATCTACTGCAGCATTTTTTTTACCTTCAATCTTGCTTAAGGTTGTTTTGTGTTCTTTTATTTACTTTATTCCTGTTTTTTACCCAGGTCAGTTTGGTAGTAGAGATGCCCGGAGATATCAGGCCAACCTTTTCCTGGATTTCTACGCCAAACCTCAAACTGACTACCCTGGTAAACACTGAATCTTTTGCTAATGTTAATTTCAGCTATAAAAGAAAAATATAATCTCAATTTATTTCATTATGAATCTTCCTGATTCATTATGATTTGTATTGGTGACATGAAAGTGATAAAAGCTTGCACCTGTGTCGAGGCTGAGCGTTTTTGGAGGGGTAAGTACTTTATTATTTTGGTTGTGTTCCAACTTACTTTAAAAATGTCTTATACCCATCCGGCTTTTTAGAAGTTCAATTTAGACCATATAATCCAATTTTAACCGTTAGACTTTTTGCCGTGGCCATGGTGTTCGATCCTTGTATACTTGTTGTGTGTAGTTTTTGTTCATGATATAATAATGTTTCTTGAAAAACAGGCAAATGGTTGGGAATCACGTGGATTGCTTTGCACGGCATAGATTCATTATGTGTGGTAGTTAGGAAGAATGATCTTGTGCATCTGGTGCGTCATCTCTTTCTTTGTTTTTTTTAAGCATTGTTATATACTTTTTGGGTGGTAGAGTACTTTTCTAATCAAATTAGATTTCAAATGTTAACTTTTACTCTGATAATTCACATTAGGAACAAGAACTGTTGCGTTCTGGGGGCACGCATGCTACCGACTATTTCCTCCGCTTATTTTGGAATGCAATAGTCAATGAGGTTGAAGGTGTGTTGGATTCCTTAGCATTCTCTCGAATGACTATACTTGTAGTGTAACCGGTCTTGTCCATAGTCCATACACTAATGCCTTGGAGTTATTTTCTCTTAGTATTGTTGATTATATTGACATTGTTTTTTTGGGGTGAGGGTGGAGGTTGGGGATGCACATGGAATACTGTTCGCAATCTTGGCAGTGAACAAGATATTATTTAAACTGCCGAAATGGTTTGTAAACGTAGAGTTCAAACGTAATGTGGAAAAAGTAAGGATAACTGATGGAGGGGGTAGGAGATATTTAAGTTGGCTGATAATTGTTATGACTTTTGACCCATTTACTTGTTAGTGTGTGTACACACAAACATCTGTTTCCTTTTTTCTTATTACAAACACATTTTTCCTTTTTGTCATGTTAAATACTAGTAAACTTTTGTTTGTTTGTTTTTTCTTTATTCTTTTTCTCTCTCTGTGTGTATTGTAACACGTCAGTTGTCGTTTTCTATTTCTTCTTTTCTTTCTGTTTATCATTGTTTTCTTGTACTTTTTTTTTGAAGGGATGTTTTCTTGCACTTGAAAGAGAAATATTCCCACATGACATATGGAGTTACTTAAGCCTATAATAAGCTAAAAATTATTTGATTATTGTAGTCCCTTTAAAAAACTAAAGTGTTATTGACATTTTAGATAAAAGTTCTCTTTTGAACCTTTTGCTTAATAGCTAACGCATTGCTCGAGCAGGCATTGAAGACTGTATGTCTGGAGGGTTCCGCAAGAGACCTTTCTCTGTTGGTATGTTTGTAGCATCTTTTTGCTTTTACACGTAACAAATGTATCTGAGTATCTTCTCCCTCTTCCACTCATTTTTGCTTTTGTTTCATGCAGTTTCAGTAATTTCAGGCACTAGTAAGGTTCGTAAAAGAAGCGGTCATGAGGTACTCAGCTTAGCTAGCATGTATTTTTTTGGATGCCTTTCTCTTTTTTAGCATTTTTAGCATATGAAAGCTAATAAGTATGTAAGAGTTACTTTGAAAAGCTAATAAGTATGTAAGAGTTACTTTGAACATGCATTGCCTCTATTTCTTGCTTCCTGTGAAAAATTCGGGAGCCTGGTAGCAGCATACCATGATTCATCAGTTACCCATTCATCCACCACAAAAGTTTTAATTTTGTTTGTTTGTTTGTTTAGACAAGACACTGTGATCTCACTGGGGTAAAATGTTGGCACTCTCAACAGGCCTCAAGGGCGAAGTATTGTGCAAAAAGGACCAGCAAGTTTTTACAAGAGGAAATGAAAAGCGGCGCAACTTTTACCTTTGATAAAACTGTACAGGTAAATAGAATCAACTAAACTTGGGAACTTGGGTATTTTGTGAGCTTGTTCAAGTACCAAAAGGTTATTTTACCCACTATCAATGTATAGCCAAATGCCAACCATTTTTTTGTTGGATATGGCTCTGAATTCAGCATATTGTACATACAATCAATAGCTTTATTTTGGATCGTAACAATAATAATAATTATTATTATTATTATTCTTGCAGACAGTGATTTTGGCTTTTCAGCATTTGTTCTGCCAGGAATTTGAAGCTGATGAGATACAGGTACTGTTTTGGGAGTGACTATATATGTCCATTCCACTTCTTTTTTAATCGTTTCATCAACCCAATAAGAACATTTTAAGACCATACTTTGGATGCTGGCTAGTGTATGATCATTCAATTTATTAGGTCTTATTTGGTTCCATATACTACTACAGCGTGTTTTGCATTGCCTATTATTGTAACTTCACTCTTTATCAGGTTTTTGCTTGGAAAAAAGATGATGTTTTTGGAAAGGAATTGCGGCAAATGCGTGAGAAGCCTGACCTTGGGGAGATCCTAGCTCGGATGAATGGGGCCGATAATGACCCTGACAGGGTCTGAAATACATCTATGGATCTACTTGCTACTTGCTACTTGCTACTTGCTACTTGCTACTTGGAATGAAGAATGTTAAAAATTATTTATGATTAACTCCCCGACTTAGCATCTCTTGCATATTTTATTGGACATATGGATCAGGCCCCTATTCCCTAACCTCCCCTTGATTCGTTTTGATCACTGTCGATGAATCGACAGCATCGGGATGACTGACAAGTCATCCCCCCCATTTCAAATACTGTAAACACCCATTATCGCCGGAGAGGAGTAGCTAAGCTCAAAATTTAGACTTTTTCTGCATTTCTTCTGATCATTTAAGCTTTTGAGGTATTACAACTATCCTATTTCATGTTTTAGTTCATTTCATTCTGAAAAATGCTTGTTGCCAGCCATGGGTTCCTGTGGGTGTCGATTCATTGCCGGCGTTCCGCCATGGCGGTGGGGATCGATACTTTGGGCCATTGCTGCAACTTTTTAGGTGATTTACGGGATGGTATTGGTGTTAGGTTTAGGTGATTTACGGGATATGGTATTGGTGTTGGATCCCCAATTCACTTGATCATAAGTGCAATAAAATACACACAAACGACATCATTTTTTGTGTATCATTGCACTTCACTTGACCGGTCAAGTGCATTAGAGGATATCAAGGTCCAGAGGATACATGATATCCTGGTTACCCCTATTTTGTCGTTGTGCTTATCTTGGCACATTTTCCCCTTGACTAATTTATGGAACTTAAATATCTAGTCTTGGCCATTTTAGTTCAAACTCACCTTGGTGGCGCCATTTTGACTTAGTACATTGAAATTTCACCTGAAAGTGAACTAAATTTGGCTTCTTGTCGAGCTCAATGGGCCAGTTTGGTTTTATTTATTTTTGTTAATTTGACGAGAATAAAGAAATGTGAGTTCTATTGACACAACATAAATATTTTCGACATCGCGTTCACATATAAAAATTTGCATGGCAAAGTATAAATTGCATTAAATAGAAAAGTTTATTACATTGTTCCTGTTGGTTTCGATAACCCAATGGGAAAAAGACATGTCGATGCTCATCTGTCTTGTGATTATTAGTGTATTTAGCCAATTCATGATTGACAATATTCTTTTTCTCCAAATAAAAACAATTTTACAGAGTGTAACCTCGATAAATGAACATTCGATAAATAAATAACTTACTAAATGAATAATTTTTTTCGGTCCTGACTTGGGCAAATGGGCTAAACAAATAACCTCGCTAAATGCATTAACGAAGAAAAAAAAATTTAATCCTTAAAGTCCTCATATAAACATAAATGAATAATCACCAAATTCCATAATAATAATAATAAACGAAAATATTTCATCCAATCAATAATGTTAATATAAAAAGTCATTTCTTTTCAAAAAATGCATCTAAAGTTGTTTGTTTTTTCCTTCCACCAAAATGCATCCCGTGCTTAGTTTTTTGTAATGCATGCACAAGTTCTCGAATATTTTGCTCATGTTGTATCAATTAATTTTATATGGTGACTACTGCTTGAAATGCCTCTGTTGATGACATGTTTGGTATGAACTATATATAGTTTGTAGTGATGAGAATGATCTTGAACCATACGATACATAGTGTAGGTTTTTTTTAAGGGGTAATACATAGTGTAGGCTAAGTATATAGTTTCTTTATCAAACTAAGATTTTATA
Source organism: Gentiana dahurica var. dahurica (assembly GCA_024500145.1). NCBI lineage: Eukaryota > Viridiplantae > Streptophyta > Magnoliopsida > Gentianales > Gentianaceae > Gentiana > Gentiana dahurica. Next base: position 125,570,514 of record CM044897.1, read on the forward strand.
GTTTGTAGTGTAAGTTAAGTATATTTTCTTAGACTCTAAGTATTCTATAGATAAAATCTTATTAGTAGTCTCAATACATAATACAATGTATTTGTTCCACATGTATAGTGCATGTATTCTTAATCTGGTCTCGATGGTATTTATTTATCGAGGTTATATTGTAACATAATTAGTAGCAAATACGTCCTTTGGAAAAGTTGCGATTGAACTTGAAACCATCAACTTTCCGTTTGCCTCAGGTGCATGGACTGCATGCCTCCATCCATTCTAGCCTAGGTGACCGTTTACATTTCTTGATTAGAGAACTGCATTCGTTCTAAGTGATTGTTTACATTTTCTGATTAGAGAACCACAAGAGGTTGGGAAACTTGAGAAAATTGCTTTAAAAGTAAAACATTTATGTAGTATGCTCCATAAAAAGTCATCTGAAAACTATTCTTCAGTAGGATTTACATAGCACACCACGTAAATACGTGGTTTTCGGTAGCTGCCAAAAAAATCCGGAAAAAAAAAACCATGCAAAACACAAGTATTTCCCACGTATGAGGGACTCGTTTTTTACAACTTGGTTTTCGATATCCGTGTAAATGGCCTAACCCACTCAAACCTTACTCAAATGCCGCGTATTTTTAGGTCCGGCATTACCTTTTCAAAACATTAAAAAACCCTTTCTCGTCATCGTTCTCACCGCCACTCAAACCCTACTCAAATATCATTCAAACGCCGCGTATCGTGTATCTTTACTTTGCCTTTTCACTTTAGAATGCTGCCTATTTGGATATAAAATTGGGGCAACGGCACAAATACGGAATGAAGGCCTTAAGCGTGAATAAGTGTTGGAGTGACAAGCTCCTAGCACTTAGATTAGCTAGGATCGGAGTTTGCCAGTTCGAGTTACCATCGACTTTTGAGCTAGCATAGTTCAACTAAAAAAGAAAGGTTTTCACCTCTCACATTCTAACGTGACTTTACCACCGTGGAGCGGCTTTTTGCCAAAAGACGAGGGGAAAACTCAGTAGGATGTTGTTTTGCCATGACCTCTTGAAGGTTTAAAAAAACCCTTTTCTCATCACCGGGCCCTTCTTACCGTGAAAACAAATTTATAGACAAACGATGAATGTGACGTATAGTCACCTAATGCCGGCGCAACAGTCGCGTATTCTTCGCGATGGTCCTTTTCTCTGTGTTTAAGGTACTACCCGACGTAATGACTTTTTTTTTTTGAAGGCCGGTGACTTTTTATTTATATATATTATTTTAATGAACTCCATGAATGCCTAGTGAGTCTATTTTGTTATCCAACTGGTCTCTGCGGTGTTTGGGTAGTCATTGACCGGAGCAATCTGAGAAATCGGTGACCATTCCACTGGACAGATGCTTTGATTTATGGCGGCCGTGGCGTAAAGCGTTGATCGTCAAGCTCCTCGGTAAGACGGTATCCTTTAAATTTCATTATCATCGATTTCAAGATATGTGGCAAATGCAGGGACGATTGGAACTAACCGATCTAGAAGATGGGTTCTACATTGTTCGGTTCACTAAGGTCGTTGACTATGAAGTTGCTCTGATGGGAGGCCCGTGGGTAATCCAAGGCCATTATTTACATGTATTGCAATGGACCCCTTATTTTGAACCCTCTAATGACGCAATTAAGACAACACCGGCATGGATCGATTTCCTAAACTCCCCATTTGGTGCTTCAAAGAGGACATTCTAACAGAGTTGGGCAATCTGATAGGTAAAACATTGAAAATTGATGTGGTCACCAAAGAGAATATACGTGCTCGTTTTGCGAGAGTTTGTGTTGAGATAAATCTGGGACAGCCACTTGATTCAACTGTGGTCTTGAATGGAAGGAAATTTAAGGTGAATATAAGGGCCTTGAATGTTTTGCTTTGACTGTGGTAAATTTGGCCATAGAAAGGAGACAGGCCCACTGCATACTCAGAGTACAGCTTAGGGTGAAGACAATAGAGAGCAACCTGATACTGCTGTGCAAGGCCCAACCAAGGACAAACCTTATGGCCCTTGGATGATTGCTCAAACTAGAGGGATATGGCCTTCTAATAGATCCACCGGTAACTCGAACAGGCCTCAGAATGCTACTAATTCCAAAGAAAAACAAACAGATCCAACCCTTGCCTCGGGATCTAGATTCACAGTACTTGAAGAAACTGCCGAGCACACAGGAATGGACAACCCCGATATGGATTCTGAAGTGATTCCCGAAACAGTCAAGAATTTAAGAGAGCAAGTACAACGAGTAGAAACCCATGGCGGACAGACAAATACACGAGAAGCTCAGAAAGTTCAACAACCCAAGCAAAACACCAAGAAGCGGAATGCAGAAGATATCGGCAAGGGTAATGGTTATGTACCTACAGTGACTAACCCTGCTAAAAACGCAACTGGGGAGGGAAGCAATGAACATGACCAGGCGACAACCCCACAAACCAACCAAGCTAGAAAATCTAATGCTGGTAAACCCAAATCCACTCCCAGAACAGCCCTCTCTGATGTCTCAAATGACTCTAAAAAACCTCCACACCCGCCAGACATCACCAATACCCCAAGGACTAGCAAAGATGTTGCACCTTCTTCAAAAAAATCGGGGGACAACATCAAATCTCATCCACCCGACAAACCTATTGGACCCAGAATCCAATCCATGGACATAGACTCAGTTAGTGCCGATCCTCTTTTTGATGCTGCAGTTGGGGACACTCCCACAACCCAAAATTCTCCTTCCACCCTATGAAGATTCTCTCTTAGAATTGTAGAGGAGCCTCATCTGGAGAGTTTCTCCGCCACCTTCGTTCAATGTTGAAAGAGCACAGATCGACATCCTGTTCTTGATGGAAACCGAAGCTCAAGTGACAGAGCGTGCCAAATCCTTAAGAGAACTCACTTCACCAATATGTATGCGATTGAAGCTAGAGGATATGCAGGTGGCTTGTGGTGCTTCTGGAACGATAACCAAGTCAAGCTCAACTATGTTACCTGTACAAACCAATCCTTAACAATGGCAGTGCTGAAGAATAACGAGGTTGACTGGGTTTTAACCCTTATCTATGCCTCACCTATACCTAGTGCGAGAAATGAGCTATGGACTATTTAGAACGACTTAAAAGTGCTTTTGATTTGCCTTGGTGTCTTATAGGTGATTTCAACCAAGTTGTCTATCAAAGAGATAAATTAGGAGGTAGAGCTGTGAGGGGTTTGAATAGAGCTAAATTTTGGCTCTTTACCCAAAGTTGTGACCTAGTGGAACTCCTATTCCAAGGACCGAGGTTCACCTAGTGCGGAACAACCCATGACAACAAGAAAATCTTTCAGAGATTGGACCAAACTTGGTGCAATACACCTTGGATGGAAAAATTCAATAATGCTGTGGTAAGACACATGCCCGGAACCTACTTTGACCACAATCCTATTAGCCTTGATACAGACTTTACCTTGCCAAAACAGAAAGTCCAGAACTGTTTCTTCTTCCAAAGAGCCTGGATGGAACACTATGATTTTGAAGACTTTGTCTCTCATAACTGGAAAGCACATGAGACCCTATCTGCCACAATCAGTCACTTTGCTAAAGTAGCCTCTAAGTGGAACAAACAAGTCTTCGGTGATATCTTTACTAGAAAAAGAAACTGTCAAGCCAGATTAACAGGGATCGAAGGAAGATTAAAGCAATCACCTTCTACCTTCCTTGTCAACCCGCATGAATCTTTAAAAAACGATCTAAATGACATTCTTGAACAGGAGGAAATCTACTGGCACCAAAGATCCCAACTCCAATGGCTTGTTGAAGGAGAAAGAAACACTCACTCTTATCACCTATCCATCATCAAAAGGCAACAGAAGAAGAAAATCTTATGTCTAAAGAATGATCAGGGTCGGAGGGTATACGACACCGGACAATTAGGGATTATGATCAAGAACTTTTACACACAGTTGTTTATGGCAGAACCAGCGAACACAAATTTCAACCTAGGTATCAACTGGCCTACCCTCAGTCCTTCTGACAAGCTCTGGATAAACAGACAACTCTCTGAACATGAAGTGGAAGATGCCACTTTCCAAATGGTAAACATCAAATCCCCTGGCCCTGATGGAATTCCAGCATGCTTCCTGAAAAGGTATTGGCCCATTGTCAGCCCTACTATCTTACAATTTGCCTTTGATGCTTTCTCTGCTGGCAGATTTGATGAGGATCTAAATGAAACCCTTATCACCTTGATCCCAAAGGCTAACCCCCCCCTCCCGAAAAAGTTGAACAATTTAGACCCATTGCACTTACAAATGTCTGTGCCAAGATCATTACTAAAGTCCTGGCAAATAGACTACAGTCAATCATTGGCAAACTTGTCAGCAGAACCCAATCAAGATTCATCCCCGGTAGTGGCAGCACATGCAACATTATCATAGCTCAAGAGGTCCTCCACCAATTTAGACACAAGCAAGGAAAGAAAGGATGGATGATGCTCAAAATTGACCTAGAGAAAGCTTATGACAGAGTGAGTTGGTGCTTTCTAGAAAAGATTCTTGTCCATATGGGTCTTTCTGAAACACTTACACAACTTATTATGTTCATTCTCAAATCCAACAAGATGTCTTTGCTATGGAATGGGAACAAACTGGCCCCAATCACCCCATAAAGAGGCCTTAGGAAAGGTGATCCTCTAGCCCCTACCTCTTTGATTTGTGCATGGAAATTTTAAGCCTCCTTATTGAACAGCAGATCCAGGTGAAGAAGTGGAAACCTATCAAAATTGGCAGAAATGGCCCACCCCTTTCACACTTATTTTTGCCGATGATCTAATCCTCTTTGAGGAAGCCACAGAAGATCAAGCAGACATCATCAAAATCTGTCTCTGACAACTTCAGTAAGATTTCCGGGCAAAAGGTTAGCACTCATAAGTCCAAGTTCCATGTCTTCAAGAATACAGACCATCAAGTCAAGCATCTCCTCAGCCAGAGACTCCACATGCTACATACTGAGGATCTAGGCAAGTACCTTGGGATCCCCTTGCTCCACTCTAGATTAACCAAAGAGAGATTCACACCACTCCTTGACAAGATGAAGAAGAAACCGGCAAACCGGAAAATGAACTCCCTATCCAGAGCGGGCATGATGATTCTAATCAACAGTTCCCTTGCTACCCAACCATACTACACCATGCAAACCATGAAGATCCCAACTGGAGTCCTACAGAACATGGAACAAATTTGCAGAAACTTATTCTGGGGCGAAGAGGAGGGTAACAGAAAAATGCACTACCTAGCATGGCACACAATTTGTCAACCTAAAGAGAAAGAAGGGGCTCGGTTTCAAGAAGCCGCAAGTCATGAATGTGGCACTCTTAGGAAAACTTATATGGCAGCTACTACATGATGATGAGTCCTTGTGGATCAAAGTTCTTCTAATGAAATATGTGAGCCCCTTTGAATCCCCTAAGGCCTCGGACTCGCTTATCTGGAAGACCATTTGCCACACAGCCAGTTACCTCCGTGACCATTTTGACACCATTGATGGAAATATTGTTTGGACAGCAGATCCAGATCATAAGTATACGGTTGCTACGGCTTATAAAACCATTAGCCTGGATACCTCTATAGATACAGATGCACATTGGAATCTTGTCTGGCAGCTTCATGGCCCCAATAGGCTGAATTTCCTCCTTTGGAAGGCTTTCCACGGGGCCCTACCTACCATGGAATTCCTTCACAACAGGCATGTAAGTCCTTCCTCCCTGTGCAACCAATGCAACCGCTACACCGAAACTAATATGCATGCCTTAAGAGACTGTGCCACTTCTCAGCATATCTGGAAAGCCTTACTACCAAAGAGTCAATGGAGAGACTTCCTCTCACCCCAGGATGCTAAAATCTGGATTTCTAAGTATATGCAGACATCTCATAACAATAAAGATTGGCCCTACATTTTCAGAGAGGCCTTGTATACCATTTGGTTTTGGAGAAACAAAGTACAACACGACCGAAATCCAAAGACCGCCTACGCATGTCTTGATTTCAAAAGTTTTGAGTAGAGTTCGAAACCTGAAGCTCGCCTGGGATGGTGATGTATAGATAAACAAACCACCTTTGAACCTTTCGATTGTAACTTTTGGGGTTGATCCCACGTTTTATTATCAATAAATACAGATCGTTTTCTAATATATATATATATATATATATATATATATATATATATATATATATATATATATATATATATATATATATATATATATATATATATACGTAAGCTAAAACACCACAACTCAGTCTAACGACACCCCTGCTTCATTTCCCAATATATTCCCTATTTGTATATAATTCCCGGCAAATACAAAACCTCACATCCCTATTTCTTTAATACTCTACCAAACCTTTTAAATGCTCTTTTGCTTTTATAATCACAATTTCCTCTCATTCACTATTTCCTTTAATTTTCATAACTGCCTTCTCTCCCACTAAGCACACACTGCACGACTCTTCCTTGTCCTTATTGATAGGTCGGCTCCGTACTCCGGCCCACCAACCCGCATACCGACTAAGAGGAACTCTTTTGGGGTATTAGAACGGGATCCAGACAGGCATTATGGGGAGGAGTCCTCAGCGCCCGGCACGTATCCGCCCGGACAATGGTCTCGGCAATGGATCTACAGCGAGATGGGAATCAAGATATATCATTCACCCAAGCTCGAGGGGTGCCGGACCCACAGGGGGCCGATCACCCTCCGCCTCTGGAGAGCGAAGACCGACATCACGAGGATAACCCAAGGCACATGATGTGAGGCCATGATCCGGCATCGCCGCGCCTCCCACGCGGAGCGGGCTATCGCCATACATCTACTTGTGCTGTGTCCTTTATTGTAATTATGTTGAACTTAGTCGGTTCTTCCCCTATAAATAGGGCTCTAAATGTACATTACAAGACATGGACAATATATATAAAACAAGGCAAATGTTAGGAACATTTTATATTGTTTGATGATAGCCATACTAGCTGTTATAGCAGGCCTGAAATAAGTTAGAAATCTCTGTATAAGTCTTTACTTAGAGTCCGACATGTTGCATAAGTTGAGTCGGACAAGTATTGTACTAGTTGGTAGGACGGCTGAGTAAAATAGAAATCCAGCAGAGTGAAGACAACCAAGTACCAGTAGAGAAGCATGAAGACATATGGTCCGACTTATAACCAGGGAAGTCTGTGATGACCTTGGATAAGTCTGAGGGCCAAACAGTTGCAGCAAAAGAGGCTGCAAGACTTTTTGCACAGAAGAGATGGCAAGATGATACCAATGCTTTCAGCAACCTGCACCTGGCAGATTGCAACTTATCGATGATCTTTTTAGACAATACAAAAAAGAGTATTACAACAGGAGAAAACCTTATCAAGACAAAGGGTTTCATGAAGGTCCGAACTCTTTCTTGGGATTGAAATTTTGGGAGGCAAGGATTAAAGCCTTAAGGGCAAGCAACAGAGGTGGAAGAAGTGGCAGAGGTGATAGGAACTTGCCTATCACAAAAGCAAAGGATTCACTTGAAGAGTTTAAGGAACTGTACATGAAGTTTGGATTCAAAGTGAATCAGATTAATCTTATCCTGCCTGAAGCATGGAACTGGTGGAAACAAGTCAATCCCTACATTGATTTTACACTGATTGAAAATGAATGGATGAGGGATATGATAGAAGAGATCAGGGCCTACCAAGAACAAGTGGAGAAGGCCGGACAAGAGAGAGAAAGAAGACAATAGATCAGCATACTTTAACTGCATTATGTTTTTACTGATTCTAGACTGTAATATCTTTGAACAAATGATTTTAATGAAAGATGACTATTTGTTCTGTTTTTGTCTTTTTGCTTTGCTGTTAGGTGAGGGTAGTGGCATCATACCAAAAAGGGGGAAATTGTTGGACTTATTTCTATGTTTTGATGATGAGTGCCATACTAGCTGTTATAGTGCAAAGGCAAAAAGATGTCTAGATCAAATGTATAGGTTTATTAGAGTTTGATTTTTGAATAGGTTTGATCAAACAAGCACTGTAATGGTCAGCTGACTTGTTTCAGCAGACTGGTCTAGGTCAGTAGGGTAGATAGGTCAGTAGACTAGTCTTGAACCTGCTGAAGACTGAAGGCTGAGGATTCAAACTCAGTAAATGAAGGCTAAGGGATCAAACTTAGTAATTTAAGTCAAGGATATAGAATCAGTACTTAGGAAATCTGTGATGACCTTCCCGATTACATATACCTTGTGAAGAAGGTCTAAGTTCCATAAGTTGGATGATGTTTGGAACTTGGTTATAATTAAAAGGGTGTAATCTAACTTCACAAATAAAAGTTAGATAAAAGAAATCAGCTGCATTGTATTTTATACACAGCAATATGCTGTTCAGCAGATTGATTGGTATCTCAACAGATTGATGAACCTGCTGATATAATACCTCGATTAAATAAAGATTATATTGGAAGATTACATGGATAAGGACAGCCAACTACTTCTGACTTATCAAACAAATCAAGGGCTGAGATCAAAAGACGTTGGGATGGCTCGATTTTTATCCAATGGTTACAAGTCAAAGGGTGGACAGACTGCACTGTCAAAAAGGAATTTCGACAGTGTCAGTCCTATGAATAGTGACAGAATGCAAATCAGATGGGACAAAAACAAGGAACGGTTATATTTGAATTTCAAATACAAGTCACATGCATTCCTGCCTATAAATAGAGGACTTTCAACTCGGAAACAAGATGATGAAAATTAACAAACTTTGAAGAGATATTACTGAGCTGAAAAACACCCTGCTGAACTTACTGAACTTAAAGCTACTGATCCAGAGAAATTCTTCAAGTGTATTCTACATTCAAGCTACATCAACCATACACACTTGAAGACCGCAAGCTGCTGATTATATCATCCTAATCAAGCTGCTGCATTTGAATCATTTATTTGATTCATTCTTTATTTTATAAAGAACCTGCTGAAGACAGTGAAGCACTAGTTGTGTGAAAGACTGTTGATTGTGGTGGAGCTGGTGAAGAGGCAATTCTACCCTTCAAGGACGAGTGAAAGACTCAGGAGCAGCAATCCTACCTGTTCCTAGTCTTTAGTTTGTGAAGCCATAGTTATTGGTGAAGGACAAGCAACCTTAGGAATCTTTGTAACTGATATTCCAAAGATCTCTAGTGAATTTCCTCCAACATCACATGAGAAGAGTGGACGTACAGGATTACACCACCTGGAACCACTATAAAAATTCCGCCTACTTACTTTCAGCATTTACATTCTGCACTTAGTTTATTTCATTCTTCATCAACTGAATCTAGCAACTGAAATCACACACACACTACTGAGTATCTAATACTTAGTATCATATTTAACAACAAGTAACAAGGCTTAATTTTGATATAATTCCGTTGCACAAATTCAGCAAACTGAACTGTCAGTAGACTACTGTTTATCAGCAGGCTACTGAGGTCTCAGCAGACTACTGAAGTATCAGCAGGCTGCTGAAGTTGCGTAATTTGTTAACTCCAAAGTTTTAAGTGTTAAGTTTATTCACCCCCCTCTAAACTTAACCAAAGCCTTTTCAAGGGACCAACAATTAGAAAAAGAAAAGAAAAAAAATTGACACAAAATGAGAAAAAAGAGAAAGGTTGAATAAAATTCTTTAAAGTTTGAAGGCAAAGAAGGAGTGTTTAAATGAATGAAAGTACGATGTTAAGGTTGGAGTTGTTTGTTAATGCATACAGGAAAAGATCGAAGGAGTTTGGTGTGGTTTGGTATGTTTTCAAAGAAGGAGTACGTGAAATGACTAGGTTCACTCGTGTTTTCTCTTTCTTCAATCCCAATTTTCCTTTCGATTAACCCCATCCCGAGCTTAACATTATAACCCTACAAGTCCTACTTGACCGTATTTAGCCTCGGTTGCCTCGATTAGTGGAGATTCTAGCCCGGTATGAGTTGTGTGTAGTCATTTGGCCGGTATTCAAAACCGGTAATCATTTTGAGTGTAGCCCTCGGTTTATATCTCACACACACTTCGTTTTCGTGGTAAGATAGAGTCAAGTGGCTCACGTTTAGTGTCTGCTTTACGTTTACCTTGATGTCGTGAGTGCTATGCATGTTTCGTAAAGTTGATTCCTTGGTCTGTTTTAAAGTGCCTAATTTACTCGAGGACGAGCAAAGGCTAAGTGTGGGGTGGTTGATGGGAGTCAACTTTACTGTACTTTGGTGTGCAATTTAACCCCCGTTTATCACTTTATTGGCATGTTTTGGGTAGATATAGACCGTTTTGAGAGTAATATCGAGAGTTATACGCACAGGGAGTTAAACTGTCACATCGATAGTAAACTCCGCCTTTTTAGTGATATTTGACTCTTTTCTGAACACTTTTGTCTTGCGGAATTACGCGTGGTGTTTGTTCGTACATGTTATTACAGGACTTAGGTGACTCGAGAACCCGGAAGGCGATGTTTTGGAATGAGAAACGTGTTCGTGGCTCGAAAGTAGCATGAAAGTGAGGAAAAGTCAAGTTTGGAGTGAAATCAAGGCAAACTGGCGTTTTCCCTACCGCAAACTGGCGTTTGACTCAAGCCTACCTCAAACTGGCGTTTGGCCAATGCAAACTGGCGTTCACAAAGTTGGCATCAAATACTGAAAGTTAGAGTTTTAGACAACCGAGCGTCCACATTACCCCCAAACTAGCGTTTGGATGGGTTCAGCCCGACTCAAGGAAGCTCATACAAGACAAACGAGCGTCCAAGTACCTCAAATTGGCGTTTGTCCCACAAGGCACGATCCATGCACTGGCGTTCAAGGCAAGGCAAACGCCAGTTCGCTGAAGATGAAACCCTAATATCATCAAGATTTCCAGGAAAAGCGTTTGCAAGGATGCAAACTGGCGTTTGAGACCGACAGAAGCAGATTTTTACCCTACACTATAAATATGCGGCTTATTCAGCCCCTGATCGTTCTTGGCCGACTTTAGACTCTTCTTAGGCAATTTTTGTGCGATTTTAGTATAATTTGATCACCCTTCAATCCTTTGATCCCCTAGATAATATCCTTTGATTCTAAACACTTGTTATAGCTTAGATTTACCTTCCAAGAACAAAAGATTCAACTTTTTGGTGCAATTATTTCTTCATATTTTCCGGATCAGATTTTACGAAAATTATATGGTAATGACTTCTCTTTTATTTATTGTCTTGAGTTTGATTCCAATTCTTATTTCGTTTATTAGTATAATCATTAGTAGCTAATTGCATGTGTAGTCGAATTATGTGAAAGCGAGCAAAAACCCTAAGGGGGATGAGATTGGGAGTTGTGTAGTTCGTAATTGAATGTTTTAATGATTAATCCACGTCCTAAAACTTATTTTAACATCTTTGAATTAGATTGATCACCGTCACACACATCAAACATATAGATGCATTTTGCGGTGAGATGTGGGATAAGGGGTTTTAGGATCGTTGCGTAGATTCGGCCTAGTTGTTAGGACTGTTTCCAATACAGAGGTTTGTCATCATTGTTCGAGCAACTCTAAAACTTAATCATGTTAGGATAATCGGTTTTCTAAAGGGAGAGTCGGTTAGCTTCACATAGGGTGGTTAGATTGAGTTGTTCAGTCTAATCGCTAGAATTAGGAGTTGGCACCCGTGGATGTCGTTAAACTACATTGGATAGGTAGGTCGGTTAAGACACGCTCCCTGTTAAGTCCTTCCTAAGGGGTAAAAGTAGCTCGTGGGATCATAGTTCGGCTATACCTTTTTAATACCTTTTAGTGTCTAGAAGTAAAACTAGTTAGTATAATCTTTCTTTCTGCATTAGTATAATACTTTCCACCGTTATTTTGACCTGAACTAAGTTACACGTCGGCTTTGGTACTTAGACATTACTCCCTGTGGATTCGACCTTGTGACCACTATACTCCCGTTGACCCGATACTCCGTCGGTGAAAGATAGCGGTGAAGTATTTTGCTATCAACGCCTTAGGGGGCATGAATATCCCTAACTGCTTTGGAATTTTCAGGGGCGATACCACCCGAGCTCTGGCCGCCGTCAAAGTTAGACTTCTTGGGCGAAGATGCTCCACCCACCTCGGTCAACTCTTCGTCCTCATCTTCCAAACCGGTACTCTTCCTCCCGGCAAGCCTCTTCTATTCGCCTTGAAGGCCGCAACAGGTTTCTTAGCTCCCAATGCAACAGCACCGCCTCAGTAATCTCCACGCTAAGAGGAGCCGCAGATGAGGTGGCATCAGTCGACATAACATCTTTCATACTCACTGAAGGGGGAGGATTCATAGGTTCTGCAGCCTTTAATAGTGCCTGGCGAGTCTTCCTCTCCTCATTCAATCAAGTCATGACGGCATTCCTGTCCTCGTTGGCAAGCCCCATTGTACCTGCAGGAGAAGTGATTAGAGCTCTAGAGGAAAATATAAAGCTACTGGTAAAGATACAAGCATAAAAAAGGAAAAGACAAAACAGAAGAATAAGTTACAAGCAGGCCGCGACGCCTCAAGTCCTTTGCATGTCGGACATTTGGTGGGAAAACACTTCCTAGATGGCACTCGGCATGCCAATCCTCGTAGGTACCCAAATTGGATGTTTTCACCAGGGGCTGAGCGGTGACCGGCCCAGGATACCGGCTACACAACAAAAATGACCCTTGAGATCGATCAAACCCCTCCAACTGAAAGTTTGTTTATGAGTTTCACTCTCCTTGTCCCAACCAAGAAGTTCATGAAGCTTGTCGAGAAGCTCCTGCTCGACATCATCCGGAGTTTTGGGCACGACGACTTTGTTCTTTCTGTTCTTAGGGCGCACTTCGAATTTTGGGAACGGCCACCCCGATTTCGATTCGACCATCATAGCCCTTGTGTTCCAACTATGAACTTTGTTCGAGGTCCAGTAAAACAACCTGCACTTCTTCACTCTGGTCGCTAGGAATTTGCTTGAGTCAGCTTTGTTCGTGGCCCCTTTGCTGAAGGTATAAAACTTCAGGAAAACTTTAAGAGAGTGCTCGTAGCCCAGAATCCGACAAAGCACAACAAACGCCATCACTACCCTGACCGCACCACCAGGGGTGAAATCGCACGGGAGGGCCGCTAGACTCCATATAACTTCGACAAAGAAAGGTTCGAAAGGCGGCCTGAGGCCAACGATGAAATGATTGTAGAACAAGACCAGACCGTCTTTCTTCAGTCTCAGACCGGCTCGGTTTACTACTTTCTTGAAGCAGGAGAAATGATAATCAGAAGAAATGTTGAACTCAGAGAGACAACGCACGAGATGCGCAAATTAAACTATGGAAGATAAAAAACGAAGACACGGCGGGATGGATGGGGTTGACAAATCTGCATGCTCACCACTCGTTTGGGAATGGGCAGTAGAAGAAGAAATAGGGTTACGTGTCGTCGTCCGGCCAGCCACACCTACTCCGACAAGGACAAGGGTAATTACCCATCATCATCATCTCTCAACTCATTTACCGCCGCTCAAAGCTAGCTAGATATACGTCCAACTAATGTATTTATTATTATTTTGTATTTTTTTTGGTATCATATTAATTATTATAGCGAATCTGTGAACAAACATAAACCGACAGTCTTGTGCTTGAACTTCATGGAGACTTTTACAAGTGTTTTATTCATTAAAATACTGCATGCAATGGTACGTACGTAGTAGTTAGTAGTAGTAGGAGTTTTTTATTCTAGGAATGGAGGCCTATGCACCATCAAATAAGATCTGGAGACATCCAGATTTTTCCGACTATTTTATTCATCTTTTATATATATATATATATATATATATATATATATATATATATATATATATATATATATATATATATATATATATATATATTTATTTATTTTATTCATCTATTTTGATGTGGGCGTTGCATTACTCTTACTGTTAATTGAACATATTATTTATATTTATTTTTGTAATTAACATGTGTTTTAAAACATATTATTTTTTTGTAATTAACGTATTTTAGACCGCAAAAAATATTTTCCTTATTTATATAAAACGATAACATACAAACTTTACATACAAATTCCAAATTTTTCTTACATACACAAATTTTTACATGTGAATGCCCACGAGTCATTGAACCAGTCTTAATTACTGATACCCTCAATCTGGAGGTTTTTTGTTCGAGTTATGCGTATTTATATTTCGTATCCGGAAAAGTTAAAATAAAATAAAAAAATGTTTCAGTCCAAAAAAAATTTAAAAAAAATATATTGCCCTGTGCCCATAGCCCTTCTTGATAACGCGCACACACGCACGTGTACACACGAGATTCTGGTAGTAGCATTTTACCAATTACGTACTTCTCAAATGTTTTCAACATACCACCAACTGAGCTTTAAAATCATTTGGAGATCCATTTTCGGACTACCGTACAGAGAATATGTATGTAATGCAGTGCCCTACATGTACCGCTAAATTACAGATTCCGCTTATTAGTAAATCTAGATAATCTAAATATCTATCTTAAAGAATTGCCCTATTTTACGTTTATCTATTACAATTGCTCTAACGTAGATGAAGTATTTCATTTAATTCAATAAAATCGGATTTCGAACCCTTTAAAGTCGAGTTTTAAATTGTGCTTAAAATCAATTCTGGAAAGATCGAATTTCGTTGTGGCGTCTATCTGTGGATGTGTTGTAGTGTCATATCAACAGTGTCTTAATCGAAAAGGTGGCAAGAGATTGTTCCGGCCATCCACCAGTTGGGTCAATTTTGTTTCTGGTTTTATCAATAAAATGTATTAATAACATTCCAAAGTACTACTACATGACATACCAAGCTTCAGAAAGCAACAGGCCAGCTGTGTTATCAGTTATCCTTCATTTTCTATTTGTGCATGTCTTAGAAAGCAAACCGTGCGTCTAAGTAATTTAATTATAGGTGTTTTAGTTTTTTCACCAATAGTATCTATCGGTCTTTTTAATGATATATACATAATAATATTTAACTGCCCGTCTAATTAAATGTATTGATAACGAAAGTGAATTGTTTTGTCTAATTAAAAACAGATGAGGAATCTTTCAGAGATTTAGAAGGAGAAGAAAGAGACAAACCATTTTCACTGTAAATAAAAGAGAAACTATCAAGATATTACGGATTTGGATTGATTGATGTTGAAAGAACATCATCGGCCTCGGTATATGTCTTCATCGGCCAGTTTTGAACAGATTAAACACAAAAGATGGTGATTAATTTGATTCGATATATAGACCTATTGAACCGTACAAAAGCTTAAATTAATCACCATCTTCTTCAAATTAGAAACCCCTTTAAACATTTTTTCATAACATATTATTTTCCTTCAATGTTTACTTTTTAAATATAACGTTCTATGTGCATCGCACGAGTTTCCTACTAATATATATATACATAATAATATTTAACTGCCTGTAGGTTTTAAATGTATTGATAACGAAAGTGAATTGTTTTGTCTAATTAAATTAAAAAATTGGATTATTAATTAGCTTTTCTAATTATATGTAAAAGCCTAATGCTGAAAAATACAACCAACATTGGCCAAGGATATATGGTCACTCTCAGTGGCGCATTATGATCTTGCTGCTGCTGTTGCATTTAATTGATCAGGAGCATTTTAGAGAGTCAACGGAGAGAAATTAATGGCAACCGACAATTGCCTCAAATCTTGTAACTATAAAAGAAAGGAAGGAGTAGAATGTGCGGGGTGGTGTTGTTTTACCAGATTTTTATATCTTTAACATTTCAACAAGTATATCATATCTATTGATTTCATATATCAAAACAAGTATCATGTCTATAACAAATAAAATCCTATAGACATGATATCCAGACGATATAACAGATTTCGAATCATTTTGTATTACCAACTAAAACAAAAAAAAAAATGACCACCCATCATTAAAAATCCTAAAACATGATATTCTGTCATTAACAAGTCCGAAATTTGCATGGAATACTCATACAGGTTCGAAACCATATTATTTCAGTTCTCAAATAGTAAAATTTTACTGCAGGTTCATAAAACAGAAAGAAGGTTGTCATCTAGTCGGGTACTTCAGTCTACCGCTAAGCCGGTGGCCAACAAACAGTTTGGTTCAAAAAACAGTTATTATATCATACATCATGCTTAAGCAAGACACATACCCAGTGTATAAGAGTTTAGAACACATAAACAGTAGCACATAGCATGAATATCACCCAATACACATAATTGCATATAAATGATATAAAAACTTTGATGTATCAGGCCTTACCTAGATAGATAAGAAAATGATCAACAAAATTTGCTTCATCAGTCACAAAATACAACTCTCCTACCATACATCAGGGACGGACCCAAATGCAAATAGGAGGGGGTGTTTGGTCCCCATTGAGATCCGAAAATCGACTCGCTTTTATAGGTAAAAAATGTAAAAAACACTATTAATGCCCCCACTCGCCTTTCGAATTTATTCCGGTGCCCCCACTGAGATTTTTTTCTGGGTCCGTCACCGCCATACATAAGCCGAATTTTAAGCATGAAAACCCTAACTTGTACTTCGAAAGGCATGATAGAACTTAATGAAAACTAAAGTAGAACTAACAATACTTATAAGGGCTGAAAACTTAGGATGATACCAGCCTGAATTGCGGCCGAGTTTTTCCTAGAAACTTTGGAAAGATAGGTGGAATTAAGGTACGATTTGAATACATGGTTTATGCAGGCCTCAGAGTTGTTTTCACCGAATTCGGAAGGCCAAGAACTGCCATAATGATCCATTAACAATGTGGAGTAGCGGAATTTGGAAAGACTCTAATATTTGATTCAGAGTTTCCAACTAGCCGGTACATGACCCTGCCACTGAGCCCGTGGCTCTCTTTCTTTTGGGACTCACTTGATGTATTTCATATGTATCTTAAACAAAACTGATACATTATCCTTTATTCTAAATTAATATTATATATGACGTTTCTTCATAAGTCACTTGTCACTTAAGCGGCGTATTGACAAAATTAGAGATGGGTATCACACATATCGCCTTCTGAGTTTTTGATATTTTGAGTCTTGATACAACATGTTAAAGTAAACGATAGATTCAGAGTACGTGAATAACGGAAGAAATCAAAATAATTGTTTTTCCTACATCCATTGTTATTCGACTTCTGCTCCGTTTTGCCATGATGTTGTTGCCGTCTTGATGAGGATTCCGATATCTCTCTCCTTGCCTACAACAGCGATGTGTTGGTTTCTTTCATATGTTTTATGATGGAATAAATCATTGTTTTTATAGATTGAGAGATATTTGAAATCCAAATGACCTGAGGTTTTGATTAATCTCGGCCGTCCATCAAAGCTGAGTTTTAATCGAATGAAAACTCCTTTTAAATAACCAATAAATAATAAATACTACCTCCACGCGTCCCAAAATGTAAGTCCGTTTATGACTTTTCACACAGATTAAGAAAGTGGTTTAAAATCATTAATTATAGTGGTAAAAGTCTAGAATACCCTTTGACTATAATTAATCAATAGTTGTAAAGTATGTGGATGTATAATAAATTAGGGGTAAAAAGAAGAAAAATGTAATAAATGGTACATTGGTATTCTAAATGGACTTATATTATGGGACAAATGCAAAAAACTTAAAGGACTTACATTTTGGGACGAAGGTAGTAGTATATTTTTTAGGGAAAACGAATTTCCTATAAAATCACTATTACGAGGATGAAATTACTCGGGTTCAAGTAATGTTCTCTTTTATATAAGGTATAAGACGCATATAATATTATTTACCGATGTCATAGACGTCCCTCTGCTACTAGAATTACTTCTAGTACTTGTAAAGAGAGGTTGGATACTCGGATCCTTTGCCGTAAAAACATGGTGTAGTGTTTGCTCTGATAATGTAAACTATCTAAAATAATATTGTTTTAATGTATTACACTTGCATAACATGATGCTCTATTAGACATGACAACATTCGATCCCAATTCCTTCCATTAATAGTAGTAATTCTGACAAAGCCTTCTTAAACTAAAAATACTACTACTATTAATCACTAATTAAAACTGAAAAAGCAGCAGCAAACTACTAAGATTGGTCAAAAAGTAATTAACCAAAAAAAATAAATAAAAATTAACGGCCATTAGCGAGTGGGCTGACCGCAATTTCCTTGCAAGGGCTAGGGGGCACGCTACTCCTACCCGGAGCAACTAGCCGGGGCACCAAACTTGTGATCCTCTGCCCGTCATTTTCCGTCAATAACCGTTTCCCGCCAAATGGCAACGACTCCACCCCTCTCTCTTTCATTAAATCCTCTTCTTTCCTCCCTCCTCCTACTTCTCCTTCTCCACAACCTGTTGATTTTGTAAAGAAAACTGGAATTGAAGAATAACTAGAACAAAGAAGAAGAACTTTTCATTTTTGAATTAAGAACTTGGCGGGAAAAGTTTAATACATTGATTTATGAAGAATCTAACTGAATGAATGAAATCCAACTTGTGCCTGCTGCTTATATAACATCTAGGTGCAGCAAGCTGGAGAAAATAACGGTTACAAGTTGTTACAACTACTTCTAACTAACTTTATCTAATCTCAACCGTCTATGCTAATAGGTGTTCGATCAAATGCCTGAGAGAGAAGTCATCATTTTATACACTTGTGTTGATCCTGAATCTGACTTGCATAGTGTTGTGGTGTATCTGCAACATGCCCCCTCAAGCTGTGATTGGGTGTAGAACAAAACACAGCTTGGAATCTGACTTGCATTGTGGTCTATAATGGTGTATCAGCAAAGATATTCTTTAGAGGGTATCTAGGTAGTAATCTGTTTAATGTAGCTTTATCAACTGGCTTGGTGAGTATGTCTGCTAGATTGTCTTCTGTTCTTACTGGTAATAGAACAAGGATCTTTTGTTGATACTTTTCTCGTACAAAATGGCAATCTATCTCTATATGTGTTTTGTTCTTTCATGGAACACAGGATTTTCAACAATGTAAGTAGCACTTTTGTTATCACAGAAAAGAGGGACTGTATGTGTGTGTTTGATCTGAAAATCAGATAGAAGATATAGTAGCCACTGAATTTCATAAGTAGTTAAGGCCATAGCCCTGTATTCTGCTTTTGCTAACTCTTGTCTGCTTTTTGCTTTCCTAAGATATCAGTGAATCACCAAAAAGGACATTATAGCCACTTATTGATCTTCTGGTGATGGTACATCTGCCCTAATCAGAATCACTAAAAGCTTTTAGAGTAGGAGTGCCAGTAGATGGGAAGAACAAGCCTTGTCCAGGTGATGCTTTGAGGAACTTGAGTAATTTATGAGCAGCATTAAGATGGTTTTCAGTGGGAGCATCCAAATACTGACTAAGTTGATGGACTGGATAAGCAATATCTGGCCTGGTGTTGCTCAAGTAGAGTAATTTTCCTACCAAGCTTATGTAGTACTTATTATCTGTAAGAAATGGAGAATCCTTAGGTTCCAGGTGAACTTTGGAGTCCATAGGTGTACTAGATGGTTTTGCACCTAGGTGTCCAAAATCATTTAATAGATCCAGACAGTACTTCCTCTGACTCATGATGATTCCATCCTTGGATCTTGCAATTTCATATCCTAAGAAGTATTTCAGTTCCCCCAAATCTTTGATTGTTAAGGCTTGGTGGAGTAGGTCTTTGAGTTTCTGGATTTCTGACATATCAGTGCTACCAACCACTATATCATCAACATAAACCAAAAAGGCAATGAAACTAGAGCCCTAATAGCAGTGATCATGCTTAGATTGGACATAACCTGCATTAATTAGTGCATCTGTGAGCTTAACATTCCATTGTCTACTAGCTTGCTTCAAACCATATAGAGACTTCTCCAATTTGCATACTGGTTTAGAAAGAGGAAGGCCAGGTGGTGGCTTCATGAAGACCTCTTCATCTAGATCACCATGTAGGAAGGTTGTATTGACATCCATTTGATGCAAATGCCACTGATTCATAGCAGCCAAGCTGAGGAATAATCTGATGGTAGAAAGTTTTGCTACAGGAGAAAATGGTTCCAGAAAGTCTGTGCCCTCTGTTTGAGTATAACCTTTAGCAACAAGTCTTGCCTTGTACCTGTCAATTGTGCCATCAGCCTTTCTCTTGATCCTATATACCCATTTACAGCCTATAGGTTTCTTGCATGGAGGTAAAGATACTAAAGACCAGGTTTTTGTTTTGTGTAAGGCTTCTAACTCTTCCTTCATGGCCTGTTGCCAGTTTGGATCCTTTGATGCTTGTAAATATGATGCAGGTTCTTGTTCAGTAGAGATGTTGCAAGAGAATGCTTTGTAGGCATTGGAGAGATGATCATAACTAAGAACTCTGTCCAATGTATGGGGTGTAGAAGTGATAGCTGACACCGCGTTATATGCATGTTTCTCACGATGGAGTTGGTAAATGTCTTAGTAGTCGAGTAATGTGTGCAGGGCGATTTTATTTTGTTACGATACGAGCCCTTTTGTGCACGTATAACCATGGTTATACTTAGCTTGGTTGTTATATACACGTATACCACTAGTTTCGAGGCGAAATAGACAGGTTTACCTAGGCTGGATACGGGATGAGAGTCCTGGCGCTTCTTGACCCGACCAGAGCCAGATAGCCAAAATCCCAACATTTTACCCTCGCATCCCCTCTAAGCCTTGATAGGACAGTCTGACCACCGTCCGAGAATGAGCCGTTTTGGTTACTTATCCTGTATTACCCTAACCCTGAGCTATATTATTGGTCACGTTTCTTTTGATCACCTTACGAGTGGACGTAATTGTTACTTTAGACACACTTACTGAATCAAGTGTGGGGTGGGAGATGGTGCATATTTCGAGAGGAGTTGGTTAGTACGAGCTAATATAATGAAGAGGAGGAGTTCGAGAAATCTATTGTGAGGCTTGTTGGTTCGGGAGAATTTGAAAACAATTATGCAAAGAAATTTGAAAAAAAAAAAAAGAAGAAAAAGTTGAAAAGAAAAATGTCAAAGGAAAAAAAGAAAGCTTGAATAAAGTTTGAAAAAAAAAGAAGCCAAGGAAGGAGTGTTTTGAATGAATAAAAGTATGATGTTAAGGTTGGAGTTGTTTATCAATGAGTATAGAAAGATCGAAGGAGTTTGGTGTGGTTTGGTACGTTTGTGAGGTGGAGATACTCATGAGACGATTAGGTTCACTCGTATTTTCTTTTCTCCAGTACCAAATTTCCTTTCGGTTAACCCCGTCCCAAGCTTAACATTATAACCCTCCAAGTCCTACTTGACCGTATTTAGCCTCGGTTGCCTCGATTAGTGGAGATTCTAGCCCGGTATGAGATGTGTGTAGTCATTTGGCCGGTATTCGAAGCCGGTAATCATTTTGAGTGTAGCCCTCGGTTTTTATCACACACACTTCGTTTTCGTGGTAAGATAGAGTCAAGTGGTTTACATTCAGTGTCTACTTTACGTTCACCTTGATGTCGTGAGTACTATGCATGTTTCGTAAAGTTGATCCCTTGGTCTGTTTTAAAGCGCCTAATTTACTCGAGGACGAGCAAAGGCTAAGTGTGGGGTGGTTGATAGGAGTCAACTTTACTGTACTTTGGTGTGCAGTTTAACCCCCGTTTATCACTTTATTGACATGTTTTGGGTATTTCTAGACCTAATTAAGAGGAATATCAAGAGTTATACGCACGGGAGGTTAAACTGTCATATCGATAGTGAACTCCGCCTTTTTAATGATATTTAACTCTTTTCTGAGCACTTTTGTCTTGCGGAATTACACGTGGTGTTTGTTCGTATATGTTATTGCAGGACTTAGGTGACTCGAGAACCCGGAAAGTGATGTTTTGGAATGAGAAACATGTTCGTGGCACGAAAGTAGCATAAAAGTGGAGAAAAATCAAGTTTGGAGCGAAATCAAGGCAAACTGGCGTTTGCTCTACCCAAACTGACATTTGATTCAAGGTTAAGGTTGAGGAATATATCATCATGCCAGATTGGCGTTTGTCCAGTCCAAACGGTCGTTCACAGAAGTAGCATTTGATACTGAAAGTTAGATTTTCAGACTGACGAGCGTCCAAATCACCCTCCGAACGCACGTTTGGATGGGCTCAGCCCGAATCAAGAAAGCTCATATAATCCAAACGGGCGTTCAGACAATCCAGACGGGCGTTTGCCTTCAAGGCATGATTCATGAACTAGCATTTAGAAGGAGCCAAATGCTGGTTCACTGAAGAATAAACCCTAATCATCATCAGATTTCCAGGCAGACGAGCGTCCACCTTGGAGCAAACGCTCGTTCGGCCCCGACAGCAGCAGATTGCAACCTTACACTATAAATACGCAGCTCATTCAGACTTTTATATATACTTACGACTTTAAGTTGTTTCAAAATTTAGTAGTATAAATTCCTTTCATGTTCCATGCCTTAGTTCATTTTGAATGTACAACTTTAGTTTTCAAATAACACTCGAATAATTTAATTGTTACGGGCAATCACAATGAAAATGCCCTAATTTAAAAAAAAAGAATTTAAAACGAGAAACAAACGACAAATAAATGTTGTTTGATAAATTTCCAAAACAACAAAATGTTGACCTATTCTATGGTACGCCTCGACCTGATGAGGTTCTTAGAAATGCATGCATCCCTAGGGTGTTTTTGAATTCTTCTGATCCGCTGTGTCATGCCTAATCTCCAGGCTTTGTAGGAATATTGTTGTGTTTTTTGATGTCTGGAAATATTCAGTTATATACAAGTAAATATATGCCAAAGGCCTAGGGAAGGGGGGAGAGAAAGGAACTATTCTCTTGGGAGATGCACTCCCCTAAAGTCATCTTCAAGGACAACAACAGCCTCACTAGGAGGTTCTTCCAAAGCAGTCACACACATCTGATTTTCATGACCCATTCTTGCCAGTTGATCAGCAACCCTATTGGCTTCACGATGCTTGAAAGGGGTCATCACTTCCCAATCAACATCTTTCATCTTGTAGATATCTTGCTCACTAGGTTCCTCATCACCACTACGAAATTCTCGGGTCATCATCTCACCAATCTCAGCCAGACAAAGCCCATAGGCAGTGGCTTCCTTCAAGAAAATGGTGCAGAGAATCAAAACACGAAGGCAAGCTTCTTGAATCATGGGTAACTCAGATCGAAGCATCCCAGAGTCCCTGATCGGATCAAGTTTCTCAATATATTCTAGTTCATCATCAGAAAATGGTAGATTTTGGTGCGGTTTTAGTGTAGGTTGATCATCCTTTGATCCTTTGATTCCATAGATAACATCCTTCGATTCTACATACTTTCCATATCTTAGATTAACGTTTTAAGATCAAAGATTTGGCTTTTCGGTGCAATTATTTCTTCCATATTTTGTGGATCAGATTTCAGCAATTTATATGGTAATGACTTCCCTTTTATTTATTGTCTTTAGTTTAATTTCTGCTTTTGATTCCGTTTCTAGCATAATCATGAGTAGCTAATCCGTTGTGTAGCCGAATTATGTGAAAGCGACTGAAAACCCTAAGGGGGGATGAGATTGGAATTTGTGTAGTGCGTAATCGAATGTTTTAACGATTAATCCACGTCCTATAAACTTATTGTAACATCTTTGAATTAGATTGATCACCTAGTTCACTGTCACACACATCGAACTTATAGATGCATTTTGCGGTGAGATGTGGGAAAAGGGGTTTTAGGATCGTTGCGTAGATTCGGCCTAGTTGTTAGGACCATTTCCAATAGAGAGGTTTGTCATCGTTGTTCGAGCAGCTCTAGAACTTAATCATGTTAGGATAATCGGTTTTCTAAATGGAGAGTCGGTTAGCTTCCAATAGAGTGGTTAGATCGAGTTGTTCAGTCTAATCACTAGAATTAGGTGTTGGCATCCGTGGATGTCGTTAGACTACATAGGATAGGTAGGTCGGTTAAGACACGCTCCCTGTCAAGTCCTTCCTAAGGGGTAAAAGTAGCTCGTGGGATCATAGTTCGGCTATGTCTTTTAATAACTAGAAGTAAAACCGGTAGTATAATCTTTATTTCTGCACTAGTATAAGACCTTTCAACCTTTGATTGACCTGAATTAAGTTACACGTCAGCTTTGGTACTTAGACATTACTCCTTGTGGATTCGACCTTGTGACCACTATACTCCCGTTGACCCGATACTCTGTCGGTGAAAGTTAGCGGTTAAGTATTTTGCTATCACCTTGCACGGCTTTCATTGCCCTAGTCATACCAATAACTTCTATGGATGCTTTCCCGCATTCCCCTTATGAAAAATACATGTACGGTGTGAGTGTTAATGACACACCACAGACGATTTGCTCGGGCACCATATTTCAGAAAAAATGCGATACCGCAGAGTTCGAAATTAATTTGCTTTCGACTTGTTCAGGGTTGAAACTCAACTCTGGAGAAGTTGAATTTCAGTGTGGTGCCTCAAAAGTAGATTGATTGTGGTACTAGTAACGGTGCCTGATGAGACTGTATTTTGTGGTGTCTTATGTGCCTCTTTTATATCTATTTTGTCGGGAGATGCTCTGTTTCGGGTACGTTTTTGATGATTTTCAGGTTTTAAGAGCTTGGAAGAGACGATGGAGGAATTTTGGACATATAGAACAATGTTCGAGTGTTTTGTTGGAGAAGGGAGGGAAGCGCCATTTCAAGAGTTGTGAATTTCAGTTTTCGCCTATTTCGGGATCTCGAATAACAAAAAGAAGACAAAATCTCAAAGCCAACCGCGGATTTTCTCTCTTACATTAGACCATTAATTATTGGATGGACCTTTTAGTTATTATTATTATTATTATTATTATTATAGGATTTATTTGGTTTAAGAAATAAGTGGGCTTGGCCCAATTGAAATTCAGCCTCTCCTAGGCGTGAATTGGCAGGGAGGTAGAATGGATTGTTTTTTTTTGGGGTTTTATTATAGTTAGGTTTGCTTGGAGAATAAAGGAAGAAAGGGAGGAGATGGGGGGAAGAAGAGAATAAAAAAAAAGCTGCGCAACTACAGTAGGCGGGCAGTCTCTTTCCCTATGGTATAAGTGTATAACTCTTTTGTTTTGTTTGATTTATTTTATTTTTATTTATTATGAATAGCTAGCTTTTATATTCCAGTTGATTGATTATTGAACCCTCGATTTTGTATGGTTGTGAGATCTAAACGTTTTTCACCTCGTTTGATTGTTAGTATTTATCTATTTTCTAATTTGCAATAGAGGATTAGAATTAATGTTTGATTGTTGGCGCGCGATAATTAAACGGTTATTTTGATCTAGCACCAAAATCCATCTTAGGCGGTTGCCAGAAAAGATTGGGTTTTAGTGGTAAACAACACATTACCTGTCGGTTCGTAGCCCGTAGGATTCCCTGTTGTGGAAATAGATAATCTAGGTTAAAATTAGTCCGGTTGGATTAATACCTTGAATTGGGTCTCTCAAACCTTAATGCTTCCGGGATTCCAAACTCTTATGACCGTGTCTAGGGGTGTCTTCCGGTTAGAGAATAATTAATGACCGTGTCTTGATTATCGAATTTAGGAGAGATTGGTCACTTGGCGGTTGTCGGTGACTATAACCAATTTATTAATGATGTAACGAGTCATCCTTGAATCGATGATCAATCGTAAGAATTGAGGGGGAAACGATTAATTAACTGGAACTTTTCCTCGTTTATTTTTCCTAAAAAGAAATGAAAAATAAACAAGTATAGTTCGAGAAAATCACTTAAAGGACCGGAAAACCAGTTAAAGGACCAAAAATCATATTTTGGTGAAACAGAGTGACAGGCGCCCGCCTGTGGAGTTTCAGCATGCCTAAAAGTTGAACAGAAAGTTTGGCGGTTTTCTGATGATCACAGGCTGGCCACAGGCGCCCGCCTGTGGCCCGAAAACTGATTTTTAGGTATCTCTTGGTCTTTTTAAGTGGTTATAACCAAGTGATACCTTTTCACTTAGGTTGTAACATTAAAATACGAACTTGTAACTTATTTCTATGCAATCCAAGTACCATAAAAGGTCTTTTTTACATTGTTAAACATATACAACAAATGTATGCATCCTTGATAAAGTCTTGAACATCTAAACACTTCAAAGTAATCTTTTGATCTATTTTGTCCTAGACAAAAGGCAAGACTCTCAGTCTGTATCTCACTTAAATTATTCGTGATACTCCGGACAAGTTAGGGGTCGAATAAATTTAAGAAGGACAACGATATACGCGTGACTGCGAGGATCCGTTTTTCATAAAATTTGCAGGTTTTTTCAAAGCATTGGTGATCAATCAAGACCCTCAAAACCACAACAACCCATGTTGGAGCTACTAGGTTACCTGATTAACCTCTCCTCACTTTTCCGTGGGATCGGGGATGAGGGGACCCTTAATGGTAGGGTTTACCATTTACAAGAATGTTTTAACTCAAAATTTGATATCAACTGTAATGACTTGTGTTGAAATACCAACATTTTCTAGAAGTGAATCGCTTGGCATATGCTTCACATGTCAGTCTTTTTGAACCTACATTATCCGCTAGTTTCAAGTCGAATGACTGTTGATAATGCATCAGGGTGTAATTGAGTAGATACTTACCGGGGCTCAACTCGTCTAAAAGTTACAGATTCGAAACTCGTTTCGAACTCGCACGAGTAGTAAAATGTAAGATGCAACTCGATCCGCTTACAATTCATATATAATGATTCAGACATATATTTTTCAAATGTTATCTTTTAAGACATATCACACAAACAAAAATCTTTTAAAGTATCTTTTTTCAAGTTTCCCTAAATTAAATATCATTTTGCGGTTTTAGTTGAGTAAATGATATGTCCAACCTCTAAAAAATGATATGTCCAATACACATGTAGACACGACATTCTTCACTGCATACTTTATCACCATTGATTGAAACATAGTACTAGTACACATTCATTGATATGGGTCCAACACAATCAATGGTGTTAAAAGTGTGTTGTGAAAGATGTTATCAACTTATGTAGTGGATGTATCATCACCCGTTAGTTAAACGGGTAAAGTGAAACTAAGCATCACGTGGGTGGACCACCTTGCAAGTGATTTGACCTATCGAAAGAATCTTGTACGAAAAGCAAAATCTCAGCAATAGTAGGGTGAATTAAAAGGTAGATGTGGACAATACATTTTGGTGGGAAATGGAAAATCAGACTTGTTCCCCTATTATAAATAGTGAACTACGACATTGAATTATAATAGTGAACTAAGAGTCTGAATATGGTCATAACGAACTTCCATAAATAGTAACTACGACATCAAATTATAAGAGTGGAACTGAGAGTTTGAGTATTATCATAATGAACTCCTAATAGTGAAATACAAAATTGTGTTTCAAAATTCAAATAGTGAACTTAAAAAAAGTGAAGTAACAAACGTGAATATACAAACAGTGAACTACAATTGTAAATTTCTAAAAGTGAATTCACAAAAATGAACTCAGAAAGTGAACTAACAATAATAATAGGGATTTACAACATCGAATTATAAATAGTGAACTACGACATTGAATTTAAGAGTGAACTAAGATTTTGAGTATGATCATAATGAACTCCTATAAATACTGGACTACGACATCAAATTACCAGAGTGAACTTAGAGTTTGAGTACGATCATAATGAACTCCCAATAGTGAATTACAAAAATGAGTTTCGAATAGTGAACTTAAAAAAAGTGATCTAACAATTGTGAATATACAAATAGTGAACTACAACAAAGAACTCGTAAAAATGACCTCACGAAAACAAAATTAGAAAGTGAAACAACAATAATAATAGAGAACTACAACATTGAATTACATATAGTGAACTACGACATCGAATTGTAAGAGAGAACTAAGAGTTTGAGTATGTGAACTAACAATAATAAACTACAACACTAAACTACAAACAGTGAACTTCAATTGTAAGCTGCTTCAAGTGACTCGGAATAATGAACTCAAAAAAATGAACTAACAATAGTACCACAACGAACTACAACTGTAAACTCCTAAAAGTGAGTCCACAATAATGAACTCAAAAAGTGAACCAACAATAACAAACTTAAATTATTGTTCATTGTTGAAATTCACTATTTGTTCAATGAGTTTTATTGTTGACTTCAATTTTCTCATGAATGCAGGTTGGCATCAGAACTCCTCATCGACGAAAAAAGTTTGTGCAATAAAATTACAATATTAAAGTCCCCCAGTTTATTAAAACTCAAATGTAGCTACGAACTAATCCAATGTTTTACCACTTACTCAATTAAGTAGAATATTATTGTCAATGGTAACAAACAGACTATATTTCTGATCCTATGTAAAATCACAAGGATATTACATAAATATTTTCCAAACTCTCCAGGATTGCACCTCATCCACTGTATCAAGTATCACATATGGAAAACCAGAGACATCACAAAAGCAGGACTACGTATGAGACCATCCATTGGAGTTGCTCTTAGCTAGGCTACGTTTCTGCTACACTTGGTGGGGGAGGGATGAGGGGGGGCAAGAACCAATCTTTATGAGCAGATTACTGTCTTGTAACAAATTTTCATCAAGTGTCAATCAACTCTGTCCACTACCCACGAGTGCACAAGTAACAATCACAACTCTTGAATTTTAAAACCATAACAATACCACTTCTCCTCATTGGAACCTTGAAGACGCGATGAATAAGACGAATTGGGCTGAAACATGTAAATTATATATGACTAGGCATCAAATACATTGCTCACTTTATGCCTGCTATATGGATCCTTCATCTTTCTAGCACTCTATTATATACAATCATTATATCCACCACAATTCCATGCCCAAAGAAGAATTCCCGGTCCATTAGGAGAAGTCCTCTCAAGGATGTCGTCGTCTTCAGCCAATTTGAAGATCCGAACTGTTGAAAACAGCGCTGAAGCTGCCCAGCATAGCCTTTCGGTGATTCTTCTTCCACCTAATATCTATATCAATCAAATTGCATACAGCTCTGTTTATCTGCAAATGTATGATTGGATATATAGATTTTTGTGTATGTGAGTAAATCTGAGATCAGATCGGGTGAAGGTAGAAGGTAGAAGGTTGAAGAGGCGGTCTTCATTTTTCCAGCGAGAAAAACTATGTTTTTTCTTTTCTTTTTTCTTTCTAAAATGACCATCAATTGGAATTCAGCCTGTCTTTTCAGCTTTTGTATGGAAGGGTAAAATTGTCCAGTCACTCTAATTTTTGTCTTTATTGTCTTATGTAAATAAGTTTGTCCTTAATGACCGTTGAAAATGTAACTGCGTCCTTATGGGCGTTTCTCCCAAAATTAAATGGGACTATCTTTTCACACAAATGTTGTTTTACACTTACCAAGAGCCGAAAGTGAGCTTCGTTTGGATATTCCACACGCCTGCCATTCTGACCGTAAATGAGTCCGGAAAATATATACTATTCTGGCCAATTTATGGTCAATTCACACATCAGCCATTCTGACCCAATTTGAGTCAGAATACGATCATTATACTGATTTTATTCTAGTCAGAATTTTGAATGTTTTTCATACTCAATACCGGTCAGAAAGACATTCTGACTAAAATTGAGTACAAAAAACTTTTAATATTCTGTTTGAAATTCAGTCAGAATCAATAGTGGTGTTCTTATATTGTTGTTGTTATGCTGACCCAATTCTAGTCTGAATGTGTAGAGTATTCCGGACTCAATATTGGTCAGAATGATGCTCTGACTATGTATGAGTTTGGAAAACTTCAAACATTCTACCTAAAATATAGTCAGAATCAACCAGTGTGGACTCTCAACACGTAGATTCTGGCCATATTTCATTATGGATAATGTGTCATATTCTGACCAAACTTTGGTCAGAATGAATGCGCGTAAAAAAAAAAAATAAGGGCGAAACTGGAAAAAAAAAATCTGTGTGATAAGATAAAAATTTACGTGAAAATATATTCCCTATTAAATTGGCTTACATGTTTATTGATTTTCTAAATGGTGGTAGTATTTTGTTCCATGTTTGTTGTAAATTAATTGGGTCTGATGAATATGCACATGGTTCGAGCGGGTGTTAATTTTGGTGGCAAAATTTGATGGTTAGTTATTGAATTGGTAGGAAAAATATATTTTAATAGAAACATCATGATAAAAATGAATGTGGTTTTATATCATTGTGGAATTCATTCGGGATAGGATCACAATTGTGTTTGCTCTATAAATGTCAATGGGATTTGTGAGAGCCATTGTGTGTTTTTTATATCATTTTCTGTATTTTTTTAGGTGAAGTGACAATGGGATTTGTGGGAGCCATTGTGATGGGAAATCGGTAAATCAGACCACTGTAACGTCTGACATTTTGTTTCAGGTCAAAAAATTTCTGATATTTTTTTTCAGGTTCTCCGTCCAAATTTGGACGATTTCGTCCAAATATAGTCAAACCGTCCAAATTTGGACTATTTTTCGTCCAAATCCATTCACTGGCCAAATTTGGACGGTGCCACCAAAATTTTGGACGGTTTCGTCTGATTCAAACCACAAGCCTTACACGTTTAGACTTTGCACTTTCCAATCATCCTCCCAGATCCTATGTCCTGAAAAATGTCCATCCATAGTGAAATTAGCTACACAATTTTCACCCATGGTAAGTTTATGGACTGATAAACGACTACAAGATAATTGGGGGACATTTTTGATATTTTTAAGTATGAGATTGAAGAAATCTTGAATGATCCTTTCCCAACAATAGCTAAGAAGAAGCTCTCAACTGGTTTTATTTTTTTTTGGTTTCCAACACATGGTAAATATGTGGGGAAAAGTTCAGAAGATTGAGATGAATGATATTTTACCTGATTCAACGAATGAATAGGTGAGATTAGATTTAAGACCAGATTGAGAGTGAAGCAAGCGGTTTATTCAAATGATGCGCACTTGTCCTGGAGTGGCTGAAGGATCTGGATTAGAAGCTGTCATTTGGGCAGAAGGACGGATTCCGTCCAAAATTTTGGTGGCACCGTCCAAATTTGGACGGAATTAGTCACAATTTGGACGGTTCCGTCCAAATTTGGCCAGTGAATGGATTTGGACGAAAAATAGTCCAAATTTGGATGGTTTGACTATATTTGGACGAAATCGTCCAAATTTGGACAGGAAACCTGAAAAAAAATGTCAGAAATTTTTTAACCTGAAACAAAATATCAGACGTTGCAGTGGCCTGATTAAGCAATTTATCCATTGTGATTGCTCTATAAATGTCAGCCGCGTTGGCGTTGCAGTATAGTGTCATATGGCTACAATCTATCAGCCGTAAAAATAAAAATAAAAATAAAAATAAATACCAAATAAAAAGACATGAAACACATTTAAGCTGGACCATTGATCTTGACAAAAAGCAAATGTAGTTCAGTTTCAAGTGAAATTAGAATATGTATATATACATATATATATATAAAAAATCAAAGTATGACCCGTCAGAGTACCAATATATTTTCTTTTTTTTTTTTTTTTTCAGGAACGTCAAAGCAAATTTGAACTAAGAGCAGGTAAGACTAGAGATTTGTGTTCCAGACCTAACAATCTGTTTATTCGAGGGGCAAACGAGCCAAGATAACTTTGGGATTAATCATAAATACTATTAGATTTATTTTAATGCAAAAAAAATGAAAAATAAAATAAATAAATATATATATATATATATATATATATATATATATATATATATGGGCATTGGTATTGGCATAGCATCAAATTTACTTTCAAGGCATTACAGTGACATTCGACCTCTCAGGGCCGAAATCGACTACGGAGAAGTAAAATTCAAAATACGAGCCCTCCAGATCTAGAAATGTGGTGCCTAAATAGATCCATGGTGCCAATAACACAATGCCCAGAAATATTCTTCAAATCAAGCTGCACCTAAATTCCTCGGACTCAAATAAAGCAATACCCAGTTCTCGAAATATTAATAAATAAAGAGAACCCCATTGGACTTAATATAAAGCCATGCCCATACATATTCTTCAAACTCCATAAGTGAATCCTAAACCTAAATTCAACGGACTTAAATAACGCAAGACCACACATATTCTTCAAACCCCCTAATAAATAAATCCCGAATCCATAATACTAGAATTACAAAAAGCAAGACCACACATGTTCTTCAAACTGCCTAATAAATAGATCCCGAATCCATAATACTAGAATTACATAGTCTTAGGGATATGACACACACTTAAGGCAAGAGCATGATCTAACCAATTCAATAATACTCTCATTGGGAGCCTCCGCTAGTAGAGCCTCCTTCTACGTGCCTTGTTAATGACAGCGAGCCCCCTCTTTCTACTAAAGGAGCCTCCGCTACGTGGCTTGTTAATGACAGCGAGCCACCTCTTTCTACTAGAGGAGCCTCCGGTACGTGCCTTGTTAATGACAGCTAAATGATCCTTGATGCTACGCTCCCCATAGATCGGAAATTCATCTACTGGCTCACCACGGATCGTCGAACCCATTACTCTACCACTGTAATTTTTCACGAAATAAACCTGATAAAGAGTGAAGAAGGAGCTTAATAGGTAAGATAATAGGCAATGCAAAACAGAGTGTTTGAATATGGAACCAAGTAAAGCCTAAATAACTGAATGATCATTACACATCCATCCATGTGCACCGTCTTATTTTATTTATTAACCAAATTTGTTCGGTAACCGCATGCACCTTGTTTGCTTTCCACTACGATGATGGTATGCAATTGGAATTGTAGCAAAATGTGACAGGTACCAATGAATAATGTTCCTTCCATATAGGTAATAAAAAATAAAAAAATTGCAATCGAGACCAGCACAAGTGGTATGGTCTACGTATGTTCTTATCTAAAAGAAGTACCTTGATCTCATTAGCCTTGAACTTCTTGCCGAACAAATGTTGTAGAGTGAAAACTGCTGTCTGTCAAAATAAAAATAATGATAATTATCAGTACTCGAAACTGCATCCAAAGCAAGCATATATAACCTCCTCTCCTCCCCTCTAATACTCCCTCCGTTTCAAATAACTCGATGCCAAAAAGATTTGTTCCAAAATAACTGAGCTTACATTCATTTATTTTTGTTTTTCCTACATCTACCCTTATTTATTAAAGAGTGAGAGAATAAATACAACATCGCTATAACTATAGACTAAGGGTTTTTAAAATGGTTGGCATTCCGCGAGACGTTGATTTTAGGGTAAAATAATCTTTCAGTATTTAAACAAGCTCACAAAATACCTAATTTCCCAAATTCAGTTGATTCCAATTACCTTCAGACTTTTATCGAAGGTGAAAGTTGCTCCACTCTCCATTTCCTCTTTTAAGAACTTGATGGCACTATCTACATCATACTCAGCACTTGAGGCCTGTTGAGAGTGCCCAACATTACTAATGAGTTCAAAGCGTCATGTCAAAACAAACAAAATTACAACTTCTACGGTGGATGAATGGGTAACAGCTAAATAATAACAGTATGCTGCTACTATGCTCCAGAATCTTTCGCAGGAAGCAAGAGATGAATGGGAGCTGAGTACCTCATGACCGCTATTAGTGCCAGGGATCACAGAAACTGCATGAAACAAAAGCAAAACTAAGTTGAAGACAGAGATAGATATGCACGAGTCAAAGGAAAAGGGTCTTGCAAACATACCAGCAACAAAAGGT
The DNA here is from genome assembly GCA_024500145.1 of Gentiana dahurica var. dahurica. Lineage (NCBI taxonomy): Eukaryota > Viridiplantae > Streptophyta > Magnoliopsida > Gentianales > Gentianaceae > Gentiana > Gentiana dahurica. The sequence goes on from CM044897.1 coordinate 125,604,209, forward strand.
TTCTCGATGCTCTTGCTAGTCATTTTACCTAGTTCACCAAACGGGAGAGCAAGGTCTGCTCGACAATTCATTAACCATTAGCAAAAAGGTTTAAAGGAGGACTTTGACTAGAATGCTAATAAGATCTCCAAAGAAATTGAAGTTTTAGTTTGCTTGTTTTTAATAAAGATCACGGTAAACAAACCAAATATGTTCAAGTACAAAAATGAAAATTAGTCCAAGGAGGACTTGCCTATAATGCTAGAGAAGATAGCAATTAAAGATGAATTTATTGCATATAAACTTCAGCCTTTATTACAACTACTTATAGAAAGACTAGAGCGATAAAGGCTTTGCCCCAACGGCTAGAAAAACAGCTATATTATTTAAAATAATATAAAGCCTTTTAACTAAAGCAACACAACTAATACACTAGGAATAGATAAGATATCCTAGGTTAGTTACAAGAAATAAAAGATAATAAAAAGGTGAACAGTAAGATGAACAGTAAATCCTGTAACAGTGTTAACTGTATCATCTTTCCATACTTCCCCTCAAGCTTGGTTGGAAGACATCAAAGAGACCGAGTTTGCTGATACAGAACTGAAAGGAAGCTCTAGGTAGTCCTTTGGTAAACATATCAGCCACTTGCTTCTTGGTTGGAACATAGGTTAGACAAATACTTCCATCATCCAATTTTTCTCTGATAAAATGTTTGTCTATCTCAATATGCTTGGTCCTGTTATGTTGCACAAGATTATTTGGAATATCAATGGCAGATTTGTTGTCGCTGTAGAGCTTCATAGGTTGACTAATGTTTTGCTTTAGCTCTCTTAGAACTCTTCTTATCCAAAGAAGCTCACAAATAACAAGGGCAACCGCTCTAAACTCTGATTCTGCACTGCTTCTAGACACCACGGCTTGTTTCTTGCTTCTCCATGACACAAGGTTATCCCCAAGATGCACCACCCCGAAGTAGATCTTCTGTCTACTTTAGATCCTCCCAAGTCAACATCCACATACCCTTCAATGGTCAGGATTCTTTTTTAGGAACTGTAGGCTTCTGAAAGCTGCTTTCTGATGGAGTTTCCCAGGTCTGTGCATGAATTGACTCATTTGACTGACTGCAAAGGAGATGTCAGGCCTCGTATGAGATAGGTAGATCAGTCCTCCCACCAATCTTTGGTACCCTTCTTTATCAATCAGATCACTATCCTCTGCATTTGTAAGGACAATAGAATTATCAACAGGAGTATAAGAGGGTTTACACCCTAACATGCCATAATCACTTAGCAAGTCTAGGGTGTACTTTCTTTGATTAACAAGGATACCCCGATTAGACCTAGATATTTTCATTCCAAGGAAGTATCGAAGTTGACCAAGGTCCTTGATATCAAACTGAGATTTGATATAATTTTTCAGTCTTTCAATTTCACTATCATCACTACCAATGATGATTATATCATCTACATAAACCAGGAGGATTACAACTCCCCCTCCCTTCAAATGCCTGTAAAACACGGTATGATCAGAGTGAGCATGAGTGTAACCTCCTTGTTTGATAACTTTGGAGAGTTTAGCAAACCAAGCCCTTGGTGACTGTTTTAATCCATATAAGGATTTTAACAGTTTGCAGGCCTGCTGTTTGCCAAATTTATGCTCAAAACCAGGGGTGGATGCATAAGTACTTCCTCTTTGAGATCATCATTTAGGAAGGCGTTTTTCACATCCATCTGGTAAAAAGGCAATTTGTTAACAGAAGCTAGGGACAGCAGTATCTTCACAGTGTTTAACTTTGCTATAGGGGCAAAAGTTTCTGTGAAATCAATGCCAGGAGTTTGGGTAAAACCCCTAGCCACAAGAGTCCAGCTTGCCAGTCATCTTCTGAAATTAAGGGATATAAGGCCCTTTTGTGATGATGTAAGCAGTCTGATCCATAGATGGAATATATGAGACGTAGATTTCCTTGTTCTCATTCTTTTCTTTGATGAAGTGTTTGTCTATATCAATGTGTTTGGACATGTCATGGAGCACAGGATTCTCAACATGTTGATGGCAGATATGTTATCACATAGAAGTAGAGTAGGTTTCTGTATAGGAACTTTGATTTCTTTAAGTATCTTTTTCACCAAAATCTTTCACAAATTCCAAGAGCCAAAGCCCATAGTTCTACTTCAAAGCACAACTTCTAGATACCATAGATTGCTTATGGCTTCTCCAAATGGTGGCGTTTCCCCCTATAAATGTGCAATATGACAATATTTGATAGCTGGCCTTCTATCAATAACTGAGCTTGCCCAATCAGCATCAGTAAAGAATTGAATCTCCTTGTTTGTATTCTTTTTGAAGAGAAGGCTTTGACAAGCAATTCCTTTTAGGTATCTGAGAGTTCTTAACACAAATCGATAGTGTTCTTCACAAGGTTTATGCATAAATTGACTCACCAAGGTGACTGCAAAGCTGATGTTAGGTCTTATGTGAGAAAGATAGATTAACTTTCCCACTAGCCTTTGATATCTGCCTATATCAACAGGTGCATATGTTCCTTCTTCGCAAAGTTTTAGACCAGAATCCACAAAAGAGGAGGTTGGTTTGCAATCACTCATACTTGTCTCTTCTAAGAGATCAAGTACATATTTTCTTTCAGAAATAATAATCCAATGGTTTGATCTAGCAATCGCTATCCCTAGGAAAAAATTTAGATTACCAAGATACTTCACCGCAAAATCTTTTGCAAGAGACTTCTTAAGATCATTGATCTCAACTATATCATCACCAGTTATGATAATGTCATCCACATATACAATCATGATTACCCTCTTTCCACCCTTAGTGAACATAATGAACATAGTGTGGTTAGAATGGCATTGTGAATATCCATAGTTCTTGACAGCCATATAAACCTGTCAAACCAAGCCCTTGGTGATTGCTTGGGCCCATATAGAGCCTAAGTTTACAGGCCCTGTTTCCAGGATGAGAATCACCAAATCCATGAGGTACCTTCATGTACACTTCTTCCTTTATTCTAAATAGTGAATTAAAGGAATTAAAGGAATTAAAGGCCAATCTAGGTTAACAGCAATGGATATAAAGACTCTAATGGTGTTTGTTTTAGCAACATGAGCAAAGGTTTTCGGGTAGTCAATGTCATAGGTTTGTGTATAACCTTTGGCTACCAGCCTTGCTTTATGTCTGCTAATATCGTTCAGTTATGTACTTTATATTGACTATTCACTTGCATCCCACGGGCCTTTACCTTTTAGGAATAGTAGTGAGAATCCATGTGGGATAGCCACTTAAAGCCTTTAGCTCATCATCAACAGCTTCTTTCCATTCGGGTACAAGTGCCTTCTGAATAGTTTCAAGTATATGTTCACAATCAATATTTTTCATGGGAGTTTGGTGAGCATTTACAGACACGAGTAGGACAGAAGATTGTACAGGAGGTACTTGGTACATATTCTAGTGCCCTTCCTGAGTGCAATAGGTCTGTCATCAGGAGGTTCAATGTTCAGATTTTTCTCAGTTTGCTCATTATAAGATTCAGTGGTTTGCTCATTATAAGATTCAGTGGTTTGCTCATTCCCTAGGACACTTTGTTTTCTTCTGACATGGACCAGTTCAACGGGAAGTCTAAGACATTGAGATCCACTCTCTAGTTTATACAAGGGATAAGTTGTTCCGGTGTCGGTGTTCTTCTAATGAGATGGAAGAAATACCAATGTCTGTTAGATTGTAATATCATGGTCCCCTTGGTGTCTTTGATTAGTTAGTTTTATTAGTCTTTTAACTACCTTTTTCTGTTCTTTATTAGCCCTAATATCTATATAAATTAGTGGCTATTTCTCTCTCTTTTTGGCTAAGTAATAAACAGGAACACTTGTCCAACTAACCGTTGGAACAGTGTTTCCTGCTTTATGAATATAGCCGTTGGACCCCTTTTCTATAAGTAGAAGTATGAGGGTCTTTGTTTTGTAATGAGCTTTCTATTCTAATAAAACAAGAATACTTTCTCATTGCTTTGTTCTTACAATGTCAACATCCCATTTCTGGGAGGAGGACAAGTAATCCCTTCTTTCTTCATGAGAATCATAAAAGGCCTTATCTTCCAAGAATGTGACATCAACAGTATTGTAGAATTTTCTGGATAGGACAATAACACTTATATCCTCTCTGCATGGATGAATATCCAACAAGAATACATTTATAGCCATTGGTTCCAACTTGGTTATGTGGTGGTTGTGAATAAACAAAGTGCACCCAAAAACTTGGGGGAGAGAGTGAGTTTTGACTTAGATAAGAAGTTGGAAAATGCTCATGAAGTACACTTACTAGGGGTTTGAACTTTAGGACCCTACTAGGCATCATGTTGATGAAATAAGTAGCAATAAGGACGGTTTCCCCCAAGTATTGATTGAACACTTTCATTGTAAACATGATAGATCTAGCAGTATGCCAGTATCAATTAAGTGCCTTTTTCCTCTCAGCAACACCATTTTGTTGAGGGGTACCAACACAGGAACTTAGATGAAAGATCATTTTTTTTCTTCTAAGAACTTGCCAAGCTTTGCTTAAAGTACTCACAACCATTATCTGATTTTAGCATTTTTATCTTCGTTTCAAATCGAGTGTTGATCAATTGGTAGAAGTTCCTAAAAATGGAACCAGTTTCAGATTTCTCCTTCAAGAGAAACACCAAAGCAAGTCTAGTGTGGTCATCAATATAGGGGATGAACCACCTGGACCCAGTGATATTTCTAGCCTTGGAAGATTCCCAAATATCAAAATGTGAATCAGAGGATTCCCTACCAACATCAGTTTCCTCGTACACTTCTCATGCATTATTTCAACAAAACACAGCCTTAAGAGAAGGCAGGGGGCTTTTTCCCAGAATTCGAAACCTAACATCATATTGGTCAGGCTTTAATCCCATGAGGAAGGAGAAAACCCTATCCTTCTCAATGATATTACTATAAAACTTGGAAGTGTTTCTCATCAAAGAGATCCAACTGCTGCCAATTTTGCAGAGTTGGTTGAAATATTGTGTGACATTTTGATCACTTTGTTTGAGATTTTTTAGCTGAGATTTCAGCTCATAAATCTCAGAAGGTTGTCCTTCTTAGAATAGATATCATAGGCAGCATCCCTTATTTCATCAGTTGTGTCATAGAACATGAAGTTCTCACTCAGCTCTGAGGTCATGGAACCAACAAGCCAAGACATGATCATGTCATTTTCAGCCTTCCATAGTTCCATTGCTTGTATTTGGAATCATCAGAGAAGGAGGAACAACCTCAACGGTGAGTTGTCCCTCCTGGCCTTTCCCAGTACGACATGAGTATGGATCTTGACCATTGAACGTATGGTTTGTGAGGAGATGGACATTATCACTCCCTCCTTGCTGAATGGAATTTGTTCCACTGACTTGTGGTATAACTTGAGTAGGAGATAAGTCTAGGGATGTAGATGACATTTTTTTGGGAGTGGAAAAGCTACCAGAAAATGTTGAGGACTTGAATTCTTAAGCTTGAGACCGAGCTCTGATACCATGTAGAAAAGAAGAGCTTAAGGACGAGATATCTTATTAGAATAAATAGGACCAAGGATGTCCCATAAAGCAACAACCAAAGGGCTGTATAATAGGTCCAACGGCTCATGTACAGGATACTGTATGGTGAAAGCAGCCAGCTAGGCCAGAAAACAGAGAAAGAAAGAGAGGCCAAATACAAGCCTAATACAGAGACAAATGCAAGGAAAAATACACAGGAAATATTGTTGAGAACAATGTTAATATTGAAAAGAAGTTCATCATAGTGAAGATAAGTGTTGTTATAATTGATTCATGTGTGAATACTTTGTGCGAAAATGGACAAATTAAAAAGGCTAAAGTTGTTTTACAATATGGTGAATGGACTTGATTCACCAACAAATGTTGATGAGAAGCTTATGAGGTCACTCCATGTGGATTCCTATAAGTTCGCTCATGGATGGAGATGATGCAGGGCATCATTATTAGACCAATCTTTTATTTATGTGTTATGTTAATGGATAGCCTAATGGGCCATTTAAGTTTAGATTTTACCTTATAGCTCATAAATAGAGTAAGCTCCCTAGTTGAATGTAATCTTTTATCCTCTTTTGAGAATAAATACATCTTTGAGCTTGGATTAGCTAGTGTTTTATCTTTCTGTTGTAGATCTTTCACATAGAATACACCCTTATACACCCTCAATTTTAACACAAACATGAGTAGGGAAGGAGACCACAAATGGTAATTGTTCTCATTGAACTTGTGGTTTGTGAGAAGATGATTGTTATCAATCTCCCCTTGAATGATATTTGTTCCAACAAAGTGTGGAACAACTTCAGTTGAGTTAGGTTGATATAGATAGACATTTCTAGTATTTGGAAAAAATCCCAGAAAATTTGAATTTCTGGAGCTTTAAGAATTTTAGAGGAGAAAGTAAGGAGAAAAAGAGAAATCTCTTGTTATTCAACATGTATGAACCTTACTACAAAGAGATGCCACTTATAGGACAAAGATCGTCCAAGATAAAGTAGCCAACGGACACTGTACAGTAAAAATAAATTAAATAAACAATTTACAGCCTAAGAATACTTAGGAGCTAATCTTAACCATAATAAAAGATATAATCAGGCTAATTAGACACTAATAATGATAACAAAGAGCATAATTCAACAAAAAAAAATTGAGAACGATTATCACTTGTATTAATTAGATAGATATAGTTAAAGGTATAATTAGAAATTTATTGTCACTGGACAACAGTTTGGAACATTCAAAAGGAACAAGGACGGACACTTAAAATGAGAGGGAGGGAGTATGACGAAAAGGAATCATATGTTTGTGTGTACACACAAACAAACACGTAAATGGGTCATAACAGTCATCAACCAACTACCCCCACCACTATCAGTTATCCTAGCTTTTTCCAACTCTACTTTTACAAACTGTTCTGGCAGCATATGACTACAGAAGAATTTCTTGTTCACTCTGAAGATTGTTAAACTGCATCCTCATGCGATGTCACTATAGTCAACAATACTAAGAGAAAATAACTCTAAAATATCAACACTACACACATATTCATTACAACAGAAACTCGAGACAATGCTAAGGAATCCAACATACCTTCAGCTTCATAGATTAGAGCATTGTTCACGTTACACCACACACATTGGCCAGTAGCTTCCTCAACCTATTACGAATTATTGGAGTTAAAGATAACATATAAAATCTAAAATTAGAAGAAAAGTATTCTCCCACCCGAAAAGCATTACTTGAGAAATAAAGAAAGAGCCAACGCACCTCAAGTATCGCACGATCCAGATCTTCGGTCCTAGCTACAACACATAGTGAGTCCACACCATGCACAACAACCCGCATGAATCCATACAATTTCTCTGCTTTCCAAGAAGACAATGTTATCAAGTGCATAAAGTACATACATATTCTAAGCAGGCATGTTCGGATGGTCTATAAAATCACCAAACACAACTTAGTGAGACATAACATAACACCCCCCACCATAGCAAAAATAAAAAATAAAATATAAAAAATTCCCTTGTGAGAATCAACCTTTTAAAAGTATATCATAAGACAACTTTAAAAAAGTGAGATTAAATGTAATCGACTTTTCGGTATTCAGAAAGGTGCCAGGAAGTAAGTTGGTTTGTGTGTGTGGAATACTACCAAAGCGATGAAGTGCTTACCATGCCACTCATCTATACCACGGGCCGAGATGCAGATTTTTCTCTCTACTATGTCACCGACACAAATCAGAACAAATCATGAAAAGGAAATAAATTGAAATAGATAAATTTGTCAAACCAAAAGGATGCAAGTGTCTACCGGAGGTGCATCCACAAGCACTGCGGCTACCTTGGAAACTCAAGGCATCAAAGCGTCTACTATACATTTCTAGGAACAAAAAAAAAGCAAATAAAAGAAATCAAGTCAACCAATTCAAACAAGATTGAAGGTGTCTTAGAAAAAAAAGATGCTAGGTAAGTGGCTACCGAACGGATAGCCCCTCAAATCACCATAGTCCTCGTTGGGTGAGAAGCGGGCAAACTGGCTTCTTCCGCTTACAAGATTTTCCATACCTGATTCAAAAACAAAAACTAAAACTAAAAAAAAAAATATTGATTTCAATCTTCAGATCTATCGTGAAAACGGGGCGCGATTATCTTCAGATCTACCAATTAGAGTGAAGCATACAGATGATATAAAATGTTATCTTCAGATCAATCGATTATACTGAAAATACCTTTGTTTGAGGATACTTTCGAGGGATATCTGGGAATTTTGCACGACACACAGCGAATTACAGATAAATCGAGGGAATAAAGATAACAACTCGGGAAAAAAAAAATGGAGAATGGCTTATATCATCCATTTTTATAAAGTATCGGACTAAAAAGGTTTTGACAATTTGGGGATTAAAAAAAAAACGGAAAAATGCAAAAAGTATTAAAAAACTTGAACTTCCAGATTTGCCCTTACATTATAACCCATTATTTCTCTTATTTTTCCCCATTTTACCAATCCATTTTACTCAGATCGAGAATCCGGTAGTTCCCAAAATCGAAGGCTCGCAATCGAATAACCCCTCCTTCATCTTCTTCACGGTAAAAACCGTTTTTCAAAACAAACTGAAACTTGTTTTTAACCAATGTGATTGAAGATCCACTGAAGACTATAGGCTTTCTTTTTGCAAGTGTTTTCCGACGGACAGTGGTGGATTCGGTTGATTTCTGGCTGCAAATCGTCTCGATTCACTTCAAATTCAGTTTGTGTGGTAAGTACTTAATCAGTAATTTATGGAATTAGAGTTATCGGATTTGTTTGTCTTAATCCATTGAAGTGTGTTTATGGTAATCAAGTTTAGCATGTGATCGGAAGAGCTTTTTATGTATTTTGTTTATTTTGTAGTAAATGGAGATGAAATACAACTTAACACATGCACAAAAGGCAAAAAGTTGTGAGATTGTTAAAAGGTGCATTGATGATAAAGCTAGGTATGTGTATGATAACCTAGACAATAAGCACAAGAAATTGTTTAAAGATAGTTGCTTTGGACATTTAATTGGGCTTCATAAAATGAGTTGTTATCAAATTCTTCATCAATTGATCATGAGGCGGTTAAAGAACGATAAAAAGGATCAATCGTTTTGGTTTATGATCGGGGACAAGCCTTTGAGGTTTGGAGTGAATGAATTTTTAGTTGTTACGGGATTGAGAGCTGGTTACCGTGGGATGTTTGAAGAAAAAGAAGGAAGACTTTGTCGGCTTGGACAAAAATACTTTAAGGGGAAGGGCAATATAAACCGAAAGGATTTGTTGTCAGCTTTTGATCGAGTTAAGAATGGAAATCGTAGAGATAAAGATGCATCCGACGATAAATACAAGTTGGGATTGTTGGTTGTTTTGATTTTTGTTTTGTTAGCTACAGAGGAGAATGTGGCGTTGGAGTGGTGGTGGTTTGAGTTGGTGGATGATCTGGATGCATTCAACGTGTATCCTTGGGGGAACCTATCCTATAGTTGCACGGTTAACTTGTTTAGGCGGAATTTAAGTGGGTTGTTCACAAAGCATGAGGATAAGATCCAGTATACATCTTATGGATTGTTGCATGCTGTCTTGGTATGTATTATGATTTTGTTTTGTTATTTTATTTTGGAAGGCATATAATGTTGTGAAAGCTTTTTGTAAATGTGATGTGTACGTAGGCATGGGCACTGGAATCCATTCCGTCTTTACAGAAATTGGGGAGGCTTGTTGATGAAACGGCTCTCCCAAGAATTTTGAAGTGGGAAGTGACAAGGAGGGTGAGCGCAGCGAAAGTCGTTGCGCTTTTTGAAGATAAGGAGGTTTGAATGTATTTCTTGTTAGGTAGTCCTGTCTTAAATTGTGTTGTTGTTGTTTGATGTTTGGATTTATGAATTCAATGTAGGTACAAGTGTTTGCAACGATTGTGGCAAGCGATGAAGAAAAAGAAAAACCGTACTACATTGAACTTATTGATGATTTTGAGATCCCAATGTTCGGTAAGCCTGTTGAAGACGAGAATGTGGAACAACCATCGTCTGCCACTCCACCCCCCAAAGCATCAACTGGCTTAGATTATGAGAAGGTGAAAGATGAGGCTGTAAAGGTTCTTGAAGAGAAAATTAAGAAGTTGTATTCTCAGTTGGAGGCTCTTCAGAAGAAGGTGGATTTGTTGGAAGCTAATTCCAAAAAAGCTGTATGTTGTTCAAAATGCAATACTGTAATGAATATTGACATGGTTGGAGTTGAGGAGGTTGGGGAGCAATCTGAAGGTAAGGAGAAGGATGAATCTGAAGGTATGGAGAAGGAAGGTGAGAAGGTTGGGGAGCAATCGCAAGGTGAGGAGAATGATGAATCTGAAGGTAAGGAGAAGGAAGGTGAGAAGGTTGGGGAGCAATCTAAAGGTGAGGAGAAGGAAGGTGATAAGGTTGAAGAACAATTTGAAGATCATGAACCTGAAATTCTTGAAGGACATGAACCCGAAGATCATGTCCATGAGATGGATGTTGGTGAGGAGAAGGAGCAACCCGTTACTGATAAGGTTGGGGAGAAGCAAAACCCTAAAGACAAAGGTATAACGTTAACACGAAACACTTGTAGTTGATATATTATATATGTTTAGTAATATAATGAGTAGAATATGTTGTTGATTTTGTTTGATGAATGAATGAAGAGTTAATTGATTAACATTTTGTTTCTTGAAATTATATATGTGTAGGAAAGGATATCATAGAAGACAACGTCGGGGTTGGCAATAAGAAAGTTGTTGATGATGTTGGAAATGTGGTGGAGGTTGTTGATGATGGTGTTGTGGGGGATGAAAAGGTTGCGGGGAAGAAAAAAGCACAGTGTGAGCCATATCCTTATAATCAGAACGTGAAGAGAAGGAAAGTTGATAATGTTTGTGCTTTTGATCCGTATGGAGAGTTGGACCCTGTGTTGATGCAAGAGCTTCAAATTTTTTTAGATAAGTGTGATGACAGGTATCGTTTTGGCTCACTAAACGTAAATACTTCAACTCCTTTATTGAATTGTCTTATTTAATTGTTTTTAACCGTTGTGTAAACATAGCAAAGTTGTGAGGGTGGTTGATGAGGATGTCGAAGCCAAACAACTGAAATCAATTATGGCAGGGGGATGGTTGGGAACCCCGGTAAGCCCCTGATGTGATGAACTAGTGCAATAGATGGCGAATTAAATGAATAAATTATGATGTTGTTAATTAATAATTTGTAATATGTATTGTTGTAGATTATAAACGCTGCATTCGTCGCCGCCAAACAGCGCACCGGGGGTTGTATGAACAAGATGCTCGCATTCTTGATACATACTTTTTGTGTGAGTTAAAAGAGATGCATAGTAAGAGGGACAATGATACCACAGTGAACTTAGTATTTGGGAAAAAGTTTATTAATTATGTGAATGGCGTAGTTCCAACAGACGGCAAACCATGGGAGGGTTGTAAATGTTTGTATATTCCGGTTAACGAGAACAGCCATTGGTTTCTTGTGAAAGTTGATCTTGGTATGAGAAAGATCTATGTGTATGACAGTTTGGGGAATCATGTTAAAGAGCACAACTTATTAAATGGATTGTGCCATTGCAACTTCTTATCCCTCATTTGATGAGGAAGCATGTGGTTGGTTTAGAAATATGGCTTGAAGAAGCTTGAGGTGGAGAAAGTGGAATGTCCTCTTCAACAAAATGGGTATGTAAATTACTATTTATGCAAATAGTAATTTGGAGTATTAGTAGATTTTTAAGATGATTTACGTGGTGTTTAACTTATATGTTAATATTGTAGGTCTGATTGTGGCATTTTCACCATTAAATTCTTGGAGTTTCTGCTCGGAAGACTGGATATTAAAACGATTCAAAATGATCATATGCCAATGTGGAGAAAAAAGTTAGTTGCCGAGTTGATTTGCATGCCATTTTGAGCCATAGATGTTGTGTATGTTGATGTACAAACAATTTATGAGGGTTTTGTAATGGGAAACAGTTAGCATAATGGTATATTATTGTAATAAGAAGACTGTTATGGGAAGTATTAAGTTATATATGCAAGAAGTTTATATTTTTGCCTTAATGCTGCATATTTATAGTAAGAAATAACCTAAACCCTAATCTTGAAATAAATATAAAATAAGAGATAATCCTCATTTGAATTCAAACATAATAAACTATCTTATCACCATATAAAAGATTAGATGACTTTTAAATTAACTTGTTGGCTTGTAAATTAACTTGCAGTATTCCTTTTTTGACACAATCCTAATTGTCTGTAATGGTAATACAGTTATGTGAACAAGGGTTTGGTGAACAAGGGTTTGGTGATGTATGCAAGAAGATTGTTATGGGACGTTTATAATTGATTATGTTTTTGTATTCCTTATTTTGTTTTTTGACTTTATTGATTTCCTAATTGTCTTTGACCTAATTAAAGCATTAATAACAGATTGTATGCATTAATGCTGAATATTTATAGTGAAAAAATAACCTAAACCCTAATCTTGAAATAAATATAAAATAAGAGATAATCCTCGTTTGAATTCAAACATAATAAACTATCTTATCACCATATAAATGATTAGATGACTTTCAAAACCACCAATATACTCGAATTTAATTTAATCATGATTAAATAACACCTTATTCTCCAAAACAAACATGAAATAACTTGTTGGCTTGTAAAAACAAGTTTAAGCTTGTTACATACATCATTAATAAAAATTGATGATGTTTGTGGAAAAAATTATTAATAGAGTTTTAATATTATATAAAAGACTTTTAAATGAGATAATAATTTACATAAATACAAATTAGATAATAATTAAATGAGATAATAATTAAAATAAATACAAAGGCTTTTAAATGAGATAATAATTTAAATTAAAAAACTAACGGTTGGTGGTTATATGTCATTATAAAGAGGCATGTGTAGAGGTTTTTAAGGAGTTGTATTTTAAGGAGGCAGTTAACGAGGAGGCACATGAAGAGGTTTTTTTAAAAACGAAAAGGCATGTCAAGAACACCCTATTTAAACACCCAAATTTATGATAATGATTTTCAATTGAGAAGCACTGAAGCACTGTTTTAGAAAGAAAGAAAGAAAAAAACACGCGAAAATGAATCCTGAAATCAAAGAAGAAGGCGTAATTCAAGATTTGAAGAAGGCGTTCGATGCTATGCAGACGGAAATGGTAGATATGAAGAAGCGAATCGACTACCCGAATTCAGAGGTGAAGGAACAGGACATGGCGATATTACGACTAACTAATGATGTTCAAACAAAGGAGTCTGAGATAGTGATCCCGACATCGAGGTTCAAGTTCTACTTGGATAAGATCAATGAACTTGTCAAACTGGTGAACAAAGTGTACGTTGCAACTGTACATGATCTTCCTGTTGCTGAGATCCCTGATTGGATGGGTTGATTAATTAATTATGACAGTACATGTTTTATGTTTTAATATGTTTAATTATGACATTACTTGTTGTTGTTGTTTTAACTTGCTGGAACAAAGGTTGTTTATGTTGTTTTAAGTTTGTTTTAACTTGTTGTTGACATTACTTGTTGTTGTTGTTGTTGTTTTAACTTCTTGTTGTTGTTGTTGTTTGTTTATGTTGTTTTAAGTTTGTTTTCTGCAATGGGATGGACAATCTAATGTTGTGCTTTGAATGAATTATAAAGTCATTGCCACAATTGAACAAGAGAAGCATTCATTTCCATACCAAGATGAAAACAAAATAATACACATAGTGATACTAAAGATCAAAGCCTCACACTGTATAGTATCACACACACACTTCATCCTCCCAGAAATCCTCACATTCACATTCAAATGTGTAGCCTTTTTCTTCGTCCTCAGAGTCATAGACCAGCCACAGATTGATTGTACGTTCTTCCTCTTCTTGAGCTTCAATGTCCCTCATTACGCTTGCAAATTCTTGAGGATCAAGCATCGGTTCATCAACCCCCCATGGATTCCAAATTCTTTTATTATGCTCATACTCTTCTTCGATGACCCTTAGTTCCCTTTCAAGTTCATGTAAATCCACGTCTGCTTCAATCCATTCAACACACCTATCCATCTTTCAACACACCTGTTTATTTACAGTTGAATAAACACCTATCCATCTTTCAACACGGATTGATAAATCCAAACCAAACAGTTATGACACCGAAATTATCAATCTATGAATATAAAATCTATGTCATGAATCGAGGTGATTTTCCTTATTTGTATTAGGTCCGGTTCATTTAATTAGTTCATTTTCCTTTTTTTGTTACAGCCATGAGGCTTCTTTCTCTTCCTTTTCTCCTCTCTCAAATTCTTCTCTTCTATTATTCTTCCTCATTCTCATCTTTCCCCATTTCCTTGTTTATTTACAGTTGAATTACCATTTCGGAACTCTTTTCATAACAATCTATTAATCTAAAACCTGTCAAATGTGCTTTGAAAACAAAAAGATGTTGAAGTGCGCCGCCGAAGAAGAAGAAATTACCTGTAATGCGCCGCCGCAGAAGCAGAAATTACCTGAAACAAGATAGATAAGACGCTGATTCAAGCCCGATGAATGGGTGGAAGCCGAAGTGCGATGCTGTCTGACTCAAGCCCAATGAGAGGCCCTGTTGAGAGGAGAGGAGAGGCACCGTTGCTGTTGGGAGTAGACGAGCGGCGAGTTAATGAATTTAGGGTTATAGGGTGGGGGATGCTTGCTTGCTTTATATATGAAGGGATAATACGATGTAGTATAGCGTAAATATAGGATGTTAGATAACACATAATAAGATGTTAGATCGAGATTCGATCAAGGCGATTACTATGATCGAGGTTCGATCAAGGCGATTAATGGGATTAGGGTTGATAACACATAATAAGATGTTAGATCGAAATTCGATCGAGGCGATTAATATGTTCGAGGTTCGATCAAGGAGATTAATGGGATCGAGTTGATAACGCATAATAAGATGTTAGATCGAGATTCGATCAAGGCGATTACTATGATTAGGGTTGATAACACATAATAAGATGTTAGATCGAGGTTCGATCAAGGCGATTACTATGATTAGGGTTGATAACACATAATAAGATGTTAGATCGAGGTTCGATCAAAACGATTACTATGATCGAGGTTCGATCAAGGCGATTAATGGGATCAGAGTTGATAACGCATAATAAGATGTTAGATCGAGGTTCGATCAAGGCGATTACTATGATTATGGTTGATAACACATAATAAGATGTTAGATCGAGGTTCGATCAAGACGATTACTATGATTAGGGTTGATAACACATAATAAGATGTTAGATCGAGGTTCGATCAAGGCAATTACTATGATCGAGGTTCGATCAAGGCAATTAATGGGATCAGAGTTGATAACGCATAATAAGATGTTAGATCGAGGTTCGATCGAGGCGATTACTATGATTAGGGTTATTAATAAGATGGTAGATCGAGGTTCGATCAAGGCGATTACTATGATTAGGGTTGATAACACATAATAAGATGTTAGATCGAGGTTCGATCAAGGCGATTACTATGATTAGAGTTGATAACACATAATAAGATGTTAGATCGAGGTTCGATCAAGGCGATTAATGGGATCAGAGTTGATAACACATAATAAGATGTTAGATCAAGGTTCGATCAAGGCGATTACTATGATCGAGGTTCGATCAAGGCGATTAATGGGATCAGAGTTGATAACGCATAATAAGATGTTAGATCGAGGTTCGATCAAGGCGATTACTATGATTAGGGTTGATAACACATAATAAGATGTTAGATCGAGGTTCGATCAAGACGATTACTATGATTAAGGTTGATAACACATAATAAGATGTTAGATCGAGGTTCGATCAAGGCGATTACTATGATTAGGGTTGATAACACATAATAAGATGTTAGATCGAGGTTCGATCAAGGCGATTACTATGATTAGGGTTGATAACACATAATAAGATGTTAGATCGAGGTTCGATCAAGGCGATTACTATGATCGAGGTTCGATCAAGGCAATTAATGGGATCAGAGTTGATAACGCATAATAAGATGTTAGATCGAGGTTCGATCGAGGCGATTACTATGATTAGGGTTGATAACACATAATAAGATGTTAGATCGAGGTTCGATCAAGGCGATTACTATGATTAGGGTTGATAACACATAATAAGATGTTAGATCGAGGTTCGATCAAGGCGATTACTATGATTAGGGTTGATAACACATAATAAGATGTTAGATCGAGGTTCGAGGGTTTGATAAATATCAAAAACTTAAAATTATTAGTAATTAATTCATTAATTAAATATAAATCATTTATCTAATAATATAAAAAATTAGAATTGGGATATAAATCATTTTTCCCGGATTTCCGCCAAATTGAATGTTCCCGCTATCTTCTTCCTCCAAAACAAAATTTCATTTCAATTGTTTTGAAAAATTGGGGATTAACTTGGACATCCACCTGCACATCTCAACCATTCTCACCTACACATCCACCCATTTCCCATCTCTCTCATCTCTCTCTCCTGAAGAACCCCAAATTCCTCTGTTTCCCTCCCCAGAAATTTCCCCAATTCATTACCCTAAATTTATTTTCCCGATACCTTTTCCCCAAAATTTGAATTTTCTTTCAAATTTCAAACGAATTGAAGAAGGGTGCTGAATAATCAGAGCATAGGAACTCCTCTCTCGTCCTCCATTCATCCAATTTGCCGGTTCTTCTTATGGGATAATATTGTTTTAAGTGCCCGGTCGTTTCATTTTTAAATTTCAGCTGCAATGTCCACCACCAACAGTAGGCGTGGACGAACCGGAGGAACTCGTGACATTCTCTATGAGTATAGAAAGTGTAAGTGTGAAAAGAACGCAACTTTGAAAATCGTTGAAATGAGTAAGCCAAACAAGGGAATGTTGTATTTCAAGTGCTCTGTTTGTGACTTTTTTGAATGGTGCAACCCGATTGGTAGAGGTGCCTATGATGAAGTTTCCTCAATTGGAAATGGTGGTAGAGATGAAGAAATACAGCGACTTTGTTTGGAAAAAATTGATACCAAGATTGGGTGGTTGATGGTGTTATTAGTTGTTATTCTTGTGTTGGTTGTGTCAATTCTTGTGTTGAAGTGAGTTGTATTGGTTTTTTATTGCTAGTTGAACTTGAATTTTCTAGGTATTGTTATGTTGCTTGCTTATCTATTGTATTGTTTAACATGATGTATAAGTTTGATGTATGTAAACAAGTAAACAAGTTCAAGTTTGTTTTGGAGTGTTTGTTGATTAATTAATTAAGAAATTCAAAACAACGAAGAAAGTTGATTAAAGTTGGAAGTTATTACAAGCCAACAAGTTAATTTCATATAAATAATAAAAGAAATCAGGTTTTCACTTCCCTACAAGTCAATCTCCTTTTCATTGCCAACTATTTTCTGCACCAAGCTGAAGGAGTTATCGACATGTTCTTGTGATTCATATTGTTCAAGAAAGTGGGGGAATTGCAAACAGTCAATGAATGGTCACTCTAACTGCAGTTAAACAGTCAATGAATGGTCACTCTAAGTCAAACTTGTTAAGTAATTACAAACACTCCAAGTCAAACTTGAACTTGTTTACTTTTTTACATAAATCAAACTTATACATCATGTTAAACAAAATAACATCCAACATAAAAAATAGAACATGTCACGAGGTACATCAAACTTAAACATCATATTACAAATTCTAAACCAACCAACTCAGTGGTATAAATTCAGCATCGGTATAAGCTTCTTGGGTAGTGGTATCAGTTTCTTGGGTAGTCAAACGCGGACAAGTAGTAACGTTATGGCCAGTTTGCTTGCACTTACGACAATGTACAATCCTTTTTCCATCCCCGGCAGATGGTTTTCTCTTCTTTGATGGACGTCCAGGTGGTCTCTTTTGCGGGACCGGTGGCAATACCACTTTGCTCAACACGTCTTCAGGATAAACACAATCCCCAGAATTCGGCAAGGGATACACACATTGAGCATAAGCTTTCCTCCAATAATCGATGCTGTAATAAGGAGAGGTATAATCCTTGGCATGCATCCCTATTTTATTTGCCACAGCCACGGCATGCACGCATGGATACTTATCTAAATCGAAACACTTACAACTGCACTTCCTTACATCCAAGTAAACAGTGTAAGTCAAATGGCCTACGGTATCAAAAACCTCATACTTCTTTTCAACATCAGAAATTAATAAAACAAAATAATTCTTTACCTTGTCGTAGTGGTTTTTTATTACTACGTCCACAGATGGAGTGACAACGGCACCACATTTTGTAGCAAGTTTAAGTCTTTCAGCATACCACTTTTGTAAAAGTCCCCGGATAAAGTCAATTAACCCAATTATCGAAAATTCCCGAGGACGCTTAAGCACACTGTTCAAAGACTCTGCATGGTTAGTTGTCATTATACTGTACCGTTCACCTGGAAAGTGACATCTAGACCAGTAAGGGAAAGTTGATTCATCCAAGTACGTTTTGATATCCCTCCCGACTTTTTCAGTCATTCTTTCCCATTCTCTGTTAAACCCTGCTTCATTATAGGCCCGCGAAACCCTATAAAACATATCTGACACATTACAACCCCGATAACGAGTCCTCAGATTCTTTTGAATGTGATAAGTACAAAACGCTTGATGCGCATTCACAAACACAGTCTCAAATGCTGCTTTTATAGCATCATGACGATCAGAAAGTATTGCTAGATCGTCGGTGTCACCTGTAATCTTTTTAAGCCTTTCAAAGAACCATCCCCAAGATTCCGTCTTCTCAGCATCAACAACACCCCATGCGATTGGAAATATCATTCCATTTCCATCTTGGCACGTTGCCACAAGAAGAACACCTTCGTAAGACGTTTTCAAATGTGTCCCGTCCACAGAAACGACTTTCCGCATCCACTTATACCCCTCAATGCTTGCACCAAGTGCCATAAAAAAATATAAGAATTCGTTGTTTGGTTTGGTTTTAATATCCGTCAAAGTACCCGGGTTTGCCAACATCAACGCATGACAATACTTATGTAATTGTCCATAACTCGTTTTTGGATTTCCCCGGATTATTGACTCGGCATATTTCTTGGCATCAAGCGCCTTGTCATAATTTATGTCATATCCAAACTCTTGGAAAATGTCATTATTGATATCCCTCGGTGGATTAACACGCTTAGGATCTTTAAACCTCCCAGAATAATGTCTACCGATTAGCTTGTAGGAAGCATGTTTGTGGTCTTTTGTACCAATCAAAGGTAGGCAAGTATGCTTAAATTCATACATTGTCACTTCAAAGTTTTCACATCCACTACTTTTCGTTGCTCGCAACCGCCATTTGCGTCCGTTGGCTTCACACTTTATTGTAAAAAGGCTTTTGGTGGACTTCAACGTTTTGAAAAAAAAAATTAAACTTCACAGCCAACATGTCAACCTTATACTGTAAATACTCCTTGGATCTAAACTTGTCTTTCACATGTATGTCGACATCTTCAGTAATGTTCACAACATCTACACCTTCGATATCGATTCCAGTTCCGGGTTCCGGTGCATTCAAAGATTCCACATTTGGGGGGTCCCCTACATTCAAACCATCACCATTTGGATAATCCACATTCATGGCCTCTTAAGATTCTAAAAATACATCTTGACCCAACGACATCAATAAAGAATCTTCAAAAATCTGAACAGTTTCTCTACTATCCAAACCTTCATCAATCCCCATTCCATCAAAACTCTCATTTACCTCATTGTTTTCATCAACAACCATTTCAACACTGCTTGCTTGAGTTCCCATCAAGTACACCAACTCACGTGTTTCTTGACTCTCCATAGCATGTTCATCATGGTCAACACGTGATGCTTCCGGTTCAACATGAGTTGCTTCCCCTTCAAATTGTGTTCCGTTTTCCTTTGCTTTCAAACTTACTAATATCAAATCTTTCTTTGGATCACAAACACTAAAGAACCGTGTCACAACCTTATCACAATCAACTACTATCGGTGCAGCTTTACTAATAGGAGCCATAACTTTCATTTCAAAATCATTCAACCTTGTATCAAATTCCAATTCTTCTTTAACCAGCTCATACAATTCAAGAAATGAAACGCTTTTTTTCACGTTTAACAGCTTGGTCACATGCTCTGTTTCATTTCCTACATAATTCCAAAACCAATCACCATCGACATTCTTCCCAAACTCAACCGGATAACATGCATATATCGAAACTTTGCGTTCCCTACCCATGACGAATCAACAATATCCTGCTTTAATCCATTCAATACAATGATTACAATCAGGGGCAGGTAAAAAACAAACAACAATGGACTTAAAAGATAACGAGTACAAACTTGTTTTTGTCTATTACGCAGCTTAACTACTTTCACATGACTGTAATTGAACTCAATTAAATACTTAATGGGACTATAGTTGAAGAATTGCAATTCCGATGGGGAAAACATCAAACATACTTAGTCAAAAAGTAGGAAGTTTGTACAAGCCAACATCTCAATCTCTTCCAATGCATCTTCTTCCCCACTTCATTACATTATATACTAACATGTTACTGAAAAATGCTCCGAAACTAAGAAAAATAATACATACCCGACAGAGATTTTGGAGGAATTTTTAGTTTGTTCACCTCTTCAAACAATGGCGGATTTGGTTGCTTAATCGATTTTGGAGCTCTAATCGAGTCACTACAATGGCGGATTTGGTTGCTTAATCCTTTTTGGAGGTTTACACGATCAGAAAATGGTGCAATTTTTGCCCACAGTCCCTACTTTATACACAATATGGGTCGGGTCAACATTGGGGGGAATATTTGAGGGTAATTTTGGAGGGAAAATTTTAAAACCTAGTTTGGTTCGCCGGAATGTCGCCGGATTTTTGGAGATGGGGGGAGTTGCAAAAGGGTAATATAGGTAGTTTGCCAATTATTAAAAGTTTGGGTCTAATAACCCAATACTTTGGTACGCCAGGTTAAGGCAACCAAAACTTTTGTGGAGGAGGTCATTTAAGCAGCCGCCCCGAAAAAGAAAGGTTAAAAAAAATGGTTACCGAGGCACAAGGACAAAAGTATTTTAAAAATTAGAGAATAGGACAGCTTTCAAAAAAAATTGCATCAAAGACAAAATTATAGTCAAAAAGACCAATTTACCCTTATTATGAAAACAAATCCTGATGTGCATCATTCACGCCATTCACACCATTGCCGCAAAATTAGGGTTAGGAAGTTTAAACTCTTACTTCCTCTCTGCGATTTCCAAAATAGAAGCGGAATTCATCACAAAAATTGGACGCGAATTAAGGAGTACGCAATCGTTTTCCCTAATTTGCGAGCATTTATACTTAATCGAACAGATTTCGAAGCTCTACGATCTTAGATAAGCTTCGATTCTGGAAATTTCAATTTCTTCCAAAAATTGGGTTCGAATTCACCTTTGCTTCTTTCCTTTCACCTGTTCAGGTAACAAAACAAGTGAATCAAGTGCTCGAAATGGCGAAAACAAGATCGAAGGCAGCTGGGAAGAAAAAAACCGATGGACGCATTACTAAGTAAGTACTAAATCGACGAATTCACTGCTATGTTTCCTTCATTTACTAGACGAGATTTCCGTCATTTTGATTGTTTTTTTAGTGAACATTTACTCAAATTCACTATAATACGCAATGAATTTTTAAGGGGTGTCTCCGGTGACCTTAGCGGATCAATATGCATTATGTTACACCATTGCGTTAATTTACTTAAGGAACTCCACATGTCACGAATATTGCACTTAATAAATTTCGATACAAATTCACGTCCTAAATAAAACGCGTATTCTTAGTTTTACATCTCCCGTACATTATGCAGTTTGTGGCTAGTAAAATTTAATACATGTTATGTAATGGATGTATCACTACTTCAAAATATAATGACCACATGTCACGCACTATGAGTATATATCTTATGAAGGATGCTGTTTTTTTTTTATTCTCATCAAGTTTTTTCGGTTGTTGCTTCATTCTAAGACCTCTACTCCTTCATGATTAAGTTACTATCCAATCCGAAATCAAAGTCGCAACAACCGTTGCAAAACTGTTTTTGCCTTCCCCATAGCCAGGACCAGTAAAAATAAGAGTGGTGCATTGGAGGAAATGGCACTTGCAAGTCAGAATAATATTAACCATGAATGTAAACAAATGTATGTCAGACACACGAAATGAAGTTAAACGACGTACGGTAATTACATTTTTTTTTATAAAGCTAATGTAAAGCCTATAATTGGAATACTGATGAGCTCAATTTTCACCAAACAACTTTATTAGATACTCAGGACAACGGTGACTAAACAAGCTCTCTAACCGGCAGTGGACCGGGTCGATTGCGAGTAAAGCTACAGGAGTCCGAGGTCGATCCCACAGAGAAGTCTATTGAGTACCAAAGTCGATCTACAGCTTAGTCTAGGCGATCAAAGGTTGATAAAGATTAACACTACATCGACTAAAAACCATTATACTAACGAGTCTAAGGGTAGGGAGAGAGGAATGTAGCTGAATCATGATCCAACAAGTTAATTTAGCCCCTCGAAAGAATCAACCGGGAGTGTGCATTAACTGACCAACCATACCAAAAGCGTTTCATGATTATTCATGGGTGTCGACTTCTAAAACTGGTGTTACTATCTGAACAACTCTCCTTTAACACCCTATGCCAAAATATTCGATTCCCCCTTTAAGAAACCGAAAACCTTAACACGATACGCTCCAAAGCCGCTCGTGAAAACGATAACAACCTCGCATTGGGCTCGGGCTTAACAACTAAGCCGAGTCTACTCCGCGATTTTAGAACCCATTTCCCGCGTATCCCCGCAAAATCCATCTATAGGTTTAACACGCAAAATTATCGACCTAGGTTGTCAATCTAGCCCGAAACACAATTAAAACAAGTTCTAGAACATGAATCAATCATAAAACAATCATTCAAGCACTACCCACTCCCAATTTCATCACCCATAGGGCCAATTTCACAAGTTTTCACATGATTCAACTACAAAAGGGGCTAACTACTCATGGGGGGAGGAAAAACACAATCAAAACAACAAATAAACAACATAATAAAGAAGAGAGAACAAGAAATTACCATAGAATCCAAGAATTTTGAGTTTGAAGTTGAAGAACACCACAAGACACAACAATGGAGAATTTGGGGAAAAGATGAGTTCTTAGGGGTTGGGGAAGAAATTAGAGTTGAGAAGAGAGGAATTTTTTGCTACAAACTATCTAATTTTAACTATATTTAAGCTATCTAAACTACTCCTAAAACTAGAGGGAAGAAAGAGCTAGGTTTTTGGTGGAGGAGGAGAAGAATGCTCAAAAAAAATACGCAGGATTCAATGCTGAATCTGTTTTTGTAAGGTAAAATACGTGAACGAGCCGAGCTGCCTGAAGTTCGGCTCGAGTTGGCGATTCAGCTTGAACTGTCTTCAGTAAAATGACCATAAATTCTTCGTCCGAGCTCCGATTGAGATGATTCAAGATCCGTTGGAAAGATCTTTGAATTGTCTACAACTTTTATGAAGAAGTCAGGTCCAGAAAATGCTTTATTCCTGGCTGAAACTGCAGCTGAAGTGGACTGAGCCAAGACCGAAAACTTGATTTCATTGTTTCTTCACTTCTCGGTCCATTCTTCGGCTCCGAGCATGCTTGTCATTGTAAATCATCGCCTTCCGGGTCTCGAGACACCTAACCCCTGAATTCACATTCACCAAAACAAGCCATACACTATCCCGGGGGTAAAAGTGTCCGGAATAGGGCAAAATATCGATAAAAGGAGGAATTTCCCGATTAAGTATCGTTTTCATTCCACGTGCAATATTCTCATGATAAAGCCCTAAAAAGGTCTAATCTACCCAAAAACAGGCCAAAAGAGGGATAAACGGGGGTTAAAACCACACCGAAATGGCGTGAAGTTGAATCCCATCAACCACCCCACACTTAGCCTTTGCTCGTCCTCGAGTAAAATAGGCGTTTTAAAAAAAGACAAGGGAAATAACATTGCAACCGAGGGTTTAACCGTCACATTTTCAAGGTAGAAGAACAAGTAGCAATGTGAATGAAAGCAAATCGAGCCAATCTTAAAAACAAAGCGGAGTGCACGTGTGAAGAAAAGCGAGGGACTACGCACAAAATGGCCACCGGCTTTGAATACCGGCCAAACGTTTTACACACAAGTCTCATAACACCTAGAATCTCCACTAATATAGGCTACCCGGGGCTAGACACGGTCAAGTAGGACTTTGAGGGTTATAACGTTAGGCTCTGGAGGGGGCTAACCGAAAGGATTATTTGGGAACTGGAGAAAAGGAAAAACGAGTGAACCCAATCACTAGTGTTTCACCTCAACTCCACCATAACGAGAGCATCAATCACCTTCGATCACCAAACAACAAGATAGAACAATAGCACATTCATATACCCGGACTCATGATCCAAACTCGGCTATGTTTCAAGCGTCATGAGGTGAGCCTGAATATACAAATGACTATACATTAAGGAACATACTCCTCCAATTATAAAATCAACCATACAAAGTACAACGGCTTTCTTTGACTCACTACTTTATTCTTGACTTGAACTCTTATTCAACATAAACAACTTTTTTTTCTTTTTCTTTTCTTTTTTCTCATCACAATTTTTTTTTCTTTTTTTTCTTTTTTTTTTCCTTTTTCAAACATATATACATCACTTCATTCTTGAGTTCATTGAGTCAAAGGCCAAACGAAAGATAAACAAATAACACCTCGAGCTCCTCCCCTTCGTGACTTAGCTCGAAAACCACCAACTCCCACCAAAGCACGTAACTCTTCACCCCACACTTGCCTAAGCAAGTGTGTCCCATCAAAAAGACTAGGTCCACTCGAAGGGTGTGTCAAGGAAACGTGACCAAAATATAAAAGTTCGGGGGGTTAGGATTTTCTGACTAATCATCAAAACGGCTCAATTTCGGATGGTGGTCGGACCATCCTAGCAAGGCTTAGAGGGGCTTCTAGGGTCATACGTTCGGTTTTAGGCTTATTTGGCACTGGTCGGATCAAAGAAACGCCTTTCCCGTCATCCCGTGTCCTAAGTAACCTTTCTTGATTCGCATCAAAACTAGAGACATGAGTGTGTGTAACGGCCAAATTATGTGCAACCGAGGCAATTCGCATAGAGAAAGTTCCGCTTCCAAGATAAGATTGACTCGCGTTGGTAACATGCACAAGACTACTTAGACTTTTACCAAGAGAATATGAAGGATAAACGGACATTGCAAAGTCGAAACCATTGAAAATTTTTAAAAGATGCCCAAATTTTTACCCGAAAACGATAAAAGACTAAGTATATCACACAAGATGGCATGTAGAACAAGAAAAGCACAAACACAAAACGGCTAAGCCTACCACCCCCCACTTAGAACGAAGCATCATCCACAGTGCGTGAAAGAGAATGATAGAAGAACTTAGCTATCTTGTAAAACTCGGCAGAAAGGTGCGCTTAAGCTCACGTGACATCTTCTAGTAAGCTCCATCTCGAGTACCTAAACACCACATAGACAGAAAACAAGGCAAACGCATGCACGGGAAAAGTCCACGTGCCAAAAGATGGTGATAGAAACGAGATATAAAAAGATAGAAGCCATGCCACAAATAGAATCAAAGCATGTCGGTAGTACTTAACACGGAACGCAATAGATGGAAACATAACCATAAGGGGAAAATAGAACATCTACGCATAAAGGGGCCACAGAAGCACAAAACAAATCATCCATGTCAAAGTACTAGCAAAACAACCCCAAAACGGTGTTCACCCCAAACTCCCACATGCATAGACCGCACCAAAACCCCTTACTTCTACCAAAAACAAAAAGAAGTGGGTTGCCTCCCACAAGCGCCTTTGTTTTACGTCGTTGGCTCGACCTAGTGGCATAAAACGGACTCAAACCACAAAAGACTCAAAACAACATGCCAACATTTTCATTTCAAACAAGTAACACCAAACACCATCAACCGAAATCCGAACTCAAAAAGATCAACAACTTCAGAAGAACAAAAATACCAAGCATAGGGAAAAACGAGTTCACAAGGAACTTACCTCGCATGGCTCTCGAGGCCACCTCTTGCCAACTCGGGAGTCCCTTCCTTTCAAAGTCTTTTATCTTCTTCTTCTTGAAGTTGCCATCCCATGGTAGTCGTCCATTTTCAAGAATCTTGTGAGTTTCATCTACCGGGGAGTACACAAACTCGATCGAATAATACTCCTCAACACATTGTGGAAGAGTGTAGTAGTCCGGGACCGGCATGTCAATAATCTCCACTTCTTCCGGTAGCTCTACCATGGGTGCCATATCAAACTCATGAGATTTCACCACGCATTCTATAATAACTCCATCATATGCCTCAATCGTGAGTGATGGTGAAATGAGCGATCCCGTCTTCTCTTCAAAATTAAGGTCTTTATCATCAAAGAGTGTGCTAAAACCTATCATACACTTCTCCAAGTCATCGTCTTGTATTTCTTCGGGAGGCGGTGTAATAGACAAAGGTTGCACCTCTTCCATCTCCAACTCTTCCATGCTTTCTTCATCCCAAAGCGAGCTATCATCATCTCCGAAGAACTCTTGCTTAGTTATAACAGTGGTAGGTTCCACTACACACTCCATCAAGACATAATCAATTTCCATCTCGGGAAGTGAAGGTGTAATAGGAAGAACGTGAAACCTACCATAATCAAACATCTCAATAGGAGCCTCCGGCAATATGGGCGATCCCAACTCAATATCTAGCTCGGACACCTCGTCATTGCAAACCGAATCCTCAATCTCGTTCTCTTCTTGAACTTCAACAGTGAAGTCCTCATCAACCCTAGCCGCCTCTATTGCAAATGCATCTTCTTCATGCTCCAATCTTCGTTTTTTCACGAATCGACTGAGATTATCACACAACGTCCGTAGAAGCTTGCGCACACTTACCCAACTTTCTTTATCCATAGGAGTCTCATTCTCATCTTTCTTACTCTGTTCTCGGATTCCATTAACCCGAATCGTAGATTCCATGAGCTCCTGCTTCAGATCATCCATTCGCATCTCCCAGTCAGAAATCTGATTTTCCAAAATTTTCTCGGCTTTGGCTATAGCAACTTTCTCATAAAGCTCATCCACTCTGTCCATTTCCCTACTTGCTTCATCATAAGTGTAGACATATGCTATATGCTCCATGCACTCCTCGTGTGGATGAGGTGCAAACCGATCATGATGAAGTGGATGGTAGGGCTCTTGCCATGCCGAATTCGATTGGGTGACTGACTCTGTGTGAAACTATCAACCTGCTGAGTACGAGCACCATAATCTTGAAAATCATTAGGATTTGGACAACCCTCATAATACCATGGCTCGTGACTCGAATAACCAAAATTCTGATTTTGAGATGTATTAGGGCATTCATAAGACCAAGAACCGTGGCTATTCTCTTGTTGATATTGAGGTTGAGGCACGCACTGTTGTTGATAATACTGTCTTGGTGCCTGTGGTTGGGCTTGTACTTGAGAAATCCGTTGTAGAAAAGGTGATGCTCGGGATGTAAGGAATTGAGCTTGAATTTGATTAAGCACCACTTGGTGAAATTGTTGCATGGCATTCGGGTCCATTGCTCTACAAGACAACAAACAACAAGAAAAAAGTAAAATAACAAGACCTAGGCCTAAGCCTTCAATCGACTTGCAAGATATCAAAAAGACTTCCCCGGCAACGGCGCCATTTTGATGAGCTCAATTTTCACCAAACAACTTTATTAGATACTCAGGACAACGGTGACTAAACAAGCTCTCTAACCGGCAGTGGACCGGGTCGATTGCGAGTAAAGCTACAGGAGTCCGAGGTCGATCCCACAGAGAAGTCTATTGAGTACCAAAGTCGATCTACAGCTTAGTCTAGGCGATCAAAGGTTGATAAAGATTAACACTACATCAACTAAAAACCATTATACTAACGAGTCTAAGGGTAGGGAGAGAGGAATGTAGCCGAATCATGATCCAACAAGTTAATTTAGCCCCTCGAAAGAATCAACCGGGAGTGTGCATTAACTGACCAACCATACCAAAAGCGTTTCATGATTATTCATGGGTGTCGACTTCTAAAACTGGTGTTACTATCTGAACAACTCTCCTTTAACACCCTATGCCAAAATATTCGATTCCCCCTTTAAGAAACCGAAAACCTTAACACGATACGCTCCAAAGCCGCTCGTGAAAACGATAACAACCTCGCATTGGGCTCGGGCTTAACAACTAAGCCGAGTCTACTCCATGATTTTAGAACCCATTTCCCGCGTATCCCCGCAAAATCCATCTATAGGTTTAACACGCAAAATTATCGACCTAGGTTGTCAATCTAGCCCGAAACACAATTAAAACAAGTTCTAGAACATGAATCAATCATAAAACAATCATTCAAGCACTACCCACTCCCAATTTCATCACCCATAGGGCCAATTTCACAAGTTTTCACATGATTCAACTACAAAAGGGGCTAACTACTCATGGGGGGAGGAAAAACACAATCAAAACAACAAATAAACAACATAATAAAGAAGAGAGAACAAGAAATTACCATAGAATCCAAGAATTTCGAGTTTGAAGTTGAAGAACACCACAAGACACAACAATGGAGAATTTGGGGAAAAGATGAGTTCTTAGGGGTTGGGGAAGAAATTAGAGTTGAGAAGAGAGGAATTTTTGCTACAAACTATCTAATTTTAACTATATTTAAGCTATCTAAACTACTCCTAAAACTAGAGGGAAGAAGGAGCTAGGTTTTTGGTGGTGGAGGAGAAGAATGCTCAAAAAAATACGCAGGATTCAATGCTGAATCTGTTTTTGTAAGGTAAAATACGTGAACGAGCCGAGCTGCCTGAAGTTCGGCTCGAGTTGGCGATTCAGCTTGAACTGTCTTCGGTAAAACGACCATAAATTCTTCGTCCGAGCTCCGATTGAGATGATTCAAGATCCGTTGGAAAGCTCTTTGAATTGTCTACAACTTTTATGAAGAAGTCAGGTCCAGAAAATGCTTTATTCCTGGCTGAAACTGCAGCTGAAGTGGACTGAGCCAAGACCGAAAACTTGATTTCATTGTTTCTTCACTTCTCGGTCCATTCTTCGGCTCCGAGCATGCTTGTCATTGTAAATCATCGCCTTCCGGGTCTCGAGACACCTAACCCCTGAATTCACATTCACCAAAACAAGCCATACACTATCCCGGGGGTAAAAGTGTCCGGAATAGGGCAAAATATCGATGAAAGGAGGAATTTCCCGATTAAGTATCGTTTTCATTCCACGTGCAATATTCTCATGATAAAGCCCTAAAAAAGGTCTAATCTACCCAAAAACAGGCCAAAAGAGGGATAAACGGGGGTTAAAACCACACCGAAATGGCGTGAAGTTGAATCCCATCAAATACCCACAAAAATGGATCATGGGGGCTAAGGGCAGTAGCACAAACATGACATTTAAAAACACTTTATAGTCAACTTGATTGCCACTAATGAAAGATAAACCACTTAAACTTGATTAGTGGAAAATCTTATGCTGACATGCCCACATACCATCCTTCTTGGTAAATTCTATAAGCTTCAGTGAAACATGTAGGATCAACCGGGAATAGTTAACATATCAACAAATGTGACCAAACTCCTTTTAATCCATTAAATAACAAAGAATGAATTTTTGAAAGGAAAAAAAAACAATCATCGTAAAGTGATTAATTCAAAATGTTCATATATTACAACATTCATATACATAGAAAATGAACACACCATTTGAGAAAATTGTTCAAATGCACACTATCATGTAAAATGAGGATATTTAATAAGAAACAAATTGTGCAACATGTTGTAACATTGACTTGAACAAGTCTTAGGCCATCACCTTTTAGCATTGTGGGAAAATGTAGCAGCACAATAAATATTGGTTACTCCTAGTCCATCAACAAACTCCCTACATCCACGGTCTCTAACTCTAGTTACCTTTGATATTCGTTTCTATAGTGAGTATTAAGTGAAAAAAATAATCATTTTCAACAATTTATTCAAACAATTACAATGCATTGCAATTGAGCAGGGGCGGATCTAGTAAGGAGTAAGGGGGGTCCACGGACCCCGCTAAAAATAAGAATACTCTACATTTTACCTATAGAAAATATTTCGGACCCCATAAAAAAAATTATTTAGTGTGTTAAATATTTACGGACCCCGCTGAAAAAACATTCTGGCTCCGCCACTGCAATTGAGATTACATCCTCTCCATTTAATATGAAGCATTCTTATAAAAAAAAAATGAAGCAATTTTCGAAAAGGGATTAAAAAAAACATATTTCTAGAGCCAATAATAGTAAGTCATGCATTCTTATTAAAAAAAAATGAAGCAATTTTCGAAAAGGGATTAAAAAAAACATATTTCTAGAGCCAATAATAGTAAGTCATTTCTCAAATTTAAGAAAAAACACTGATTTCTTTCCCGGCAAAGACGGAATACAAACTCATTCCAAACTACGCCCCAAGTGGGGTTCGAAGCCTGTTCTCCCCACTGGGATAGCCAGGTTAGATTTTAGTGGAAACCACTAAGGCAATGTACTTGTACGAAATAACACACTGATTTTTCTTAAGAATCCTTTCGATGCCTAAAACAAATCTTGCTTCCAATTTCGATTGACACATATAAATAGTTTTGGTAACCAAACTCCCAACCCATATATGATTGAATTATTAAAAACTTTAATAACAAAAAGAGGAAAATTACCATAATTTATCGTTACTCCACAACATTGCCACCATATCCCATGCCACTTTATCCCCTTCTCGTCATTACTTTTAGGATATATATATCTTACCTTTTAGGTACTTAAGATATACGAATGTTTCAACGTCCAAATTGTCGTTTTCTGCGCACCCCCCCAAAATTACTCTCCTCTACCCCCTCTCCACCTCCCCCCTCCCTCAATCTGCACATCCGATCCCTGCCTTCCCACCACCGCCTTCAACGTCCAAGCTCATCATGCCACATCGCCTTCTCCACTACTATGATAGATGGTGTTTGTGTATGCGGTGGTGGAGAGGTATTGCAAATGTCTGTGCAATTATTGAAGTCGGTAGAAAATTATCAAGCTGCGTCTTCCTCAGGTCAGTCCTTCTCTTCATTTTGTGCTTCGAATTGAATCGCTCTCCGTTGATTCTGAGGTAAATTTCTCCCTCGTTATCGGCGCTGTCGTCCTTGCTGCTGATTTCTGTTCGTCGTGCTTTTTCTTGCAGCCTGCTGTTCTTGTTAAGAGTATCTCATTTCGACCCTGTAATCAGGTAAGCGTTTTACCATCTCTCTGGTTTTTTATCTTTTAGGTGTATAGTTACAGTTTATGGGTTCTGCATTTACTTGCTGCATGTATGCTTATTCATTGGTTTGTGCATTTATGCTTCTGTGGTGTTCGGAGCTTGAATGCTTCCATTTCTGGTGTTGGTAGATAGCTCTGTTCGTTCGTATTTATGGATTCTTGCTCCTCTGGTTGGTCGGTTTTTGCCTTCGGGTTTGTTTGCTGGGCTTCGCATATTCGATTTGGGTTATGTGGTTGTCATATTTCATGAATAGCTACTTACAAAAATAGGTTAACAGTTCGTTTTATGCAATTACGGGTATGCTTACTCATTAGTTTGTGCATTGAGGCTTCTCTACTGTTCTGAGATTCATTACTTCCATTTTTTGTGTTGGTAGATAACTCTGTTCATTCGTATTACTTCATTCTTAGTCCTCTGCTAGGTAGTTTTTACGTTAGGGTTTGTCTGTGGGTTTTTGCGTGCTCGAACATCACAAACAGCATACTTACTCTCGTAAAGTTGATTAGCAGGCCACAAAATTTTTTAGAAAAAAAAAGTGCTGTCTTGTTTACCAACATGCCTACTATGTGGATATATCTTTAGTAATTTTTGGTGATTACCTTCTTGGCTAACTAGGAGGTATAAAAGTGTAAAGGTTCATCTTCCAAAAAAGTTTATACAATGGAGTATAATTGGAGTGCTGCTTACGGTTATGACTGAATTAGAGTATTCGTACTTGACTCGGAGAGAAGTCTGACTGAATTTGGGTTTCTCGAGTTCAAGCTTCAGTCGAGTCGAGTACTAGGCAAGTCATGCTGGATCATCTAATATTTTATTAAAAAAAAATGAGTTCTAAACAAATAATGAGGCTCACAAGCCGAGTCGAGTTACATTGTTGAGTTGTGTCTTAATTTTGTGCTTCTAATCCAATCGGTGACCGTTCGTTATGGGCTAACTTTCTTTCCTCATTATTCGCAGCGTGCTGGTCAGTTTGAATTTCTCTTTGCGGTGCTTCTTTAGCAACCGGTAGCTAATTTCAACCTATCTCGTGTCGACGCTCAATCAGGTTTGCTTTCTATTATTGCTCCATTTCGTTATCTTCTTCTTGTGGAGTTACAATTTATGGCCTCTTCAATTAGTTGCTGCATGTATGTTAATTGATTGGATTGTGCGTTGATGCTTCTATTTTTATTGTGAGCTTCAACAATTCTATTTCTGTTGTTGGTTCATCATTTGTTCATTCGTATTTCTTGATTATTGCTTCTCTTCTTCGTCGTCTTTGCCTCCGAGTTTGTGTGTCGTTATTTGCGTATTCGATAGGCCATTTCTTGTAGTGATCATTCTTCAATAGTCGCTTACCGAAAATAGGTTAGCAGTTCGTTATGTGTAGTTACGATCGTAATAATGTTTACCCTGAATATGTGATGCTGTTACTGCGTCATAAAAGCTAAAAAAACAGCCAAACACAACGTCACAGACACTTTGTCGATCGTAGAGTCATCTAACCTATGATCCGATAATGATTTTCGAAGGGCAATAATGCCTTCCACTCCAAAACATAATAAAAACAAATACCTCGTTCTTTTGTTTATTGAAAATAACTGTTGGTGGATCTTAAGTACTGCCATTTTTTTTCTATATTCATTTCCAACTTGCTATTGTGCTCCGAAAATGTCGTTAGTGCGACCTTAGATAGGTTTGTCTTCGTTCGCCCTACATTCTCACGTACTTATTTCTCCTTATTCACAGCCGAACTTCGTCGAATATTTAATAGCTATACATTGTCTCCTTAAATATTTTCGTGGTCGCTGCCATTCTTAATTTCTGAACACCTCGTTCAGATGAAGATGATCTGACTGCTCCACTATTGTTTTCTATTTTCCCTGAGATGTCGTATGACTAATCCTGTCAGAATTTCTGTTGCTCTGCCCCTTCGTTCTGCTGTAGCTATTATTTCCTATTGCTACTGCATGGACACTCAGAGGCGTGCTCTCGTTAATGAGAAGAGACGAAGGTCCTACGCTACGATGAGCGAAACTGACAAAGATTCTTTCCTTCAACGCCGCCGAGCTTAGTATGCAGCTCGCAAGAATGCAGGTGCTTCTTCGAATGCAAGCTCTAATGTTGCTTCTTCTGCTACTTCCAATGTGAATGTCCAGAACACATGTTCGACCGCTGCGAGTTCTACGCCTCGTGAAACTCAGTCTCGTAAAGCATATGTCGATCCTTGTTCATATCCTACTGCAAATGCACGAGCTCAAATGCGTGCTAGCTTGATATATAGCAGCTCTGCATCTGTGATGTCTGACGAGCTAAGCACGGCGTTGCCTCAGGCACCTAGCTGTGAATACTGTCGAGCTTCTTGTTTCTTCCACGAACCACCTTCTTTCTGTTGTTCTGAGGAGAAATCAGCTTAGCAATGCCTGAGATGCCTCAACTTTTGTCTGACTTATTCACCGGGAATAACCCCGAATGCAATGCTTTCCAAAAGTACGTCCGAACGTACAATAACAACCTAGCTTTCACTACTTTCTCAGCTCGAAAGGATAACGACCTACTAAAAAATCAACAAGGCATTTATATTTTCAAGGTCCAAGGTAAGGTCCACCATTTTCTTAATCCTCTGAAACATGGAGCTGAATCGCCTAATGGTATTCAGCTTTATTTCTACGATCCTCAGACAGAGCTTAATGAACGTTTGAAGGTTTCTCAGCGCTTCTCAAGAGACATCATGATGAGACTGATGGATATCCTTTCTCGCAATCCTTACGTTATGTTTCTACAACAACTAAAGGATCTGCACTCTTTAGACGACTACCAACTGTACTTAGTAGCTAACCCAAAAGTTGATCAAAGAGTGTTCAACGAACCTACGTGCACCGAGGTTGCAGGGATTATCTGTATTGCAGATGACGTATCTTTGAATCCTCAGTGTCACATCCAAATATACTCCGAGAATACTACGCCGCACAAAATATGCCATCACCATGCTTGCTATGACTCGCTTGCATATCCTCTGTTGTTCACAAGGGGAGAGGTAGGATGGCACCATGGTATCGAGAAGCTTGCGCCCAACATGCGCAAGCAAAACCGCAACTGCAAAATGTGTCTACCTCTTCTACCTTCAAACATCACGAATGCAGCGCAACTTATTTTCCAGGAAGATGAAGGTAAAACTTCCTGTTCCTGAGCTGCAGCTCTTGCGCTGTTTCGTGATTCCAATAATCCTCGTTGATCTATGTTCTATAGTGCTTAGGTCTGGTGTACGCAAGCGCAATGTAGTTTCGTGCAGACAATACTATTGTTACAAGCTCCAAATGCGCACTGAAGATAAGTCAATGCTGTTACACAGCGGAAGGTTGTTGCAGCAGTACATAGTCGATATGTTCGTAAAGATTGAAACCACACGTTTGGAGTATTACTATAAACAACAGAAAGAAATACGTACTGAGTGCTTCCAAGGATTGGTTGATGGCCTAGCCTCTGGCAACAGTTCAGCGTCCAACGTGGGTAAGAGGTTAATCCTTCCTCCTTCTTTCGTGGGTGGTCCGCGCGATATAAGGAAGAGGTACATGGACGCTATGGCGTTGGTGCAACAGTTCGGGAAACCAGATTTTTTCTTAACAATGACCTGCAACCCCGCTTGGTCAGTGATACACCAGAAATTGCCCCGCTCCTATTATAATATTTTATCTTCCCAGCGAGATCAGTCAACGGCCGGTCAAGTATGTCACCGCCTCGCCATCGATTAAACCAGTGATTATCGAGCCCCTCCGCGACATGTATCAGCGAAGCGGACCCCAGACCAGGGGGCCCGCCCAACGAGTTTATCAGTGACCTCGCCTATTTCGGCGAGCTTATCTATTGTGAAGATCACCGGGCTCGGCCTCTCGGCCTCGATTCGTCGACCTCGGCCTCTTGACCTCGATTCGTCTACCTCGGCTCGAGGCCTCGATCATCCGCTAAGCCTCGTATCCGAGCCCATTATCTTAGCCACGTGTCTTATCCTACTCGTTTGGCCTTAACCGTAAATACACACTAAGCCCTAAATGGGCTCATACCTATAAATAGGAGGTCTCCCTCCACCATAACAAATGATTATTCTCAATATGCCTAATACAACACTTGGCTCCACTCTAAATAAGCCAACTCTTCCAATACCGAGAACTACGCGTGGCTTGATCCCTCTCTACAGGGTACGTAGGCAGCCTCCACGGCTCAGCTCACAACCACCCCAAACACCATCCATTTGGCCGGAGAGCCACCACTGTACACCGAGAAATGATATCCTTCCGTTCGATAACATTGATGTACCATTTTTGGCATCATCAGTCAGATATTACAAAGCACTTGCTTCCCAACGAACTGCCACAAAACAGACCTGATCTATTGAGCCGAGTCTTCAAATCAAAACTCGAACTCCTCAAAAAAGATCTTGTGCAAGATGAAATCTTTGGGAGACCCGATGCGTTTGTATATTCTATCGAGTTTCAAAAGCGCGGTTTACCCCACGCACACATCCTTCTCATTATAACAAAAGAGCATAAGCCAATGAATTCTGAAGCATATGATCGCTACATAAGTGCTGAGTTACCAGATCCGATACTCAATCCACATTTGTATGGATTAGTGCTAAAGCATATGATCCATGGTCCCTGTGGAACTGCCAATCCAAAAAGCCCATGTATGAAAAATCACAAATGTAAAAACAGATATCCTCGGGAGTTCCAACAAGCAACCACACATGGATGTGACAGCTATCCGCAGTACAGACGTCGTGACAACGGTTTGACTGGTAATGTACGTCGACACTCGATCGACAACCGCTGGGTTGTGCCCTACAATCCTTATTTATTGCAGAAGTAGGACTGCCACATAAACATTGAGATATGCTCGACTATTAAGCTGGTTAAGTATATCTATAAGTACATCTACAAAGGTCCCGACAAAGTGGCCTTCCGTATGTCTATTGCAAATGCTGACAATGAGATCGAAGAGTACCAACGCGGTCGTTGGGTTGGGCCGCCTGAGGCTGCGTGGCGTCTATACTCCTTCGATCTATTCGAGATGCAACCAGCGGTGATAGCACTACAATTACATCTTCCTAACAGTCACTACATCTCTTTCGCAGTGACTCAAGATTTGCAATCCCTCGTTTCCAATACTTTCTTATTGAGAACCATGCTAACAGAATTTTTCCAGATGAATCGCACTGATGCTACTGCGATATCTCAACAGCTTCTTTACAAAGATTTTCCTAAATATTTCACTTGGGACACTGCAAGACGTACGTGGAATGTAAGAAAGAAACGCAAGGTCATTGGACTCCGCAGGACCAAATGAAGGTGAGCGGTATTACCTCCGTCTATTGTTGAACCATGTTAGAGCTCCATCATCGTATACCAATTTACTTACGTATGATGGACATCAGTATGCAACCTTCTGTGAGGCTGCTTTAGTAAGAGATCTTCTAGCAAGTGATTTTGATCTCGATAAATGCCTTGCAGAGGCTGTGGAATACCAAATGCCTGGCCAACTACGTCATTTATTTGCTTCTATCCTCGTATTCTGCTCACCATCGAACCCACAAACTCTTTGGGAGAAGTACTACCTATCCATGTGTGATAACTACCATACTCCGCATGAACTGCCTGCAATGCAACAGATGGAAAATAAGCGCAAAGCGTTGTTGGATATATCTCAGATTCTCGGACACATGGGACATAGCTTATCAGATTTTCATCTAGGTAGTCTGGCGAACCTGGTGTGCAAAGACAGTAGGCTCAGTAGGGAAGTTTCATGTGAACGAGACATTGTCGTGTCGAACGAAGATATCCTCAGTGTGGAACGACTTAACGCACAACAACGTACTGCGTACGACATAATTCTGACAGTTGCTATGAACAACGAACCATTGGCATTCTTTGTAGATGGTCCTGGGGGTACTGGGAAGACCTATCTCTACAAGGCAATCATGGCCACTCTAAGGTCCGAAGGGAATATTGTACTAGCCACAGCAACCTCAGGAGTAGCTGCCTGTATGCTTCCAGGAGGTAGAACAGCGCACTCACGTTTCAAGATACCGGTTCACGATGAAACCCAGAAAACATGTAACATAAGCAAACAATCAGCCACTGCAGAGCTTATCCGGCAAGCGAAATTGATTATATGGGACGAGGCTCCGATGGCCCACAGGGAGGTAGTTGAGGTGTTCGCCGAAATGCTTAAAGATATAACCGATACACACCTTCCGTTTGGAAACAAGACTGTGGTCTTCGGTGGGGATTTTCGGCAAGTTCTACCTGTCGTTTCTG
Source organism: Gentiana dahurica var. dahurica (assembly GCA_024500145.1). Lineage (NCBI taxonomy): Eukaryota > Viridiplantae > Streptophyta > Magnoliopsida > Gentianales > Gentianaceae > Gentiana > Gentiana dahurica. Next base: position 125,641,976 of record CM044897.1, read on the forward strand.
GAGCAAGTCGAGAAGAACAACTAGATGCAAGCTTATTTCACTCTCCTCTGTGGCCTGAGATAACACATTTACGACTAACAGAGAATATGCGATCGATGGACGATCCAAATTTCGCTGCATATCTCCTAAGAATTGGCAATGGCACAGAACCAGAAGATGACAACAGAAACATAGTACTTCCGAAGAACATAACAATTCCCTTCTCTGATGAATATCAATCTATTCAGCTTCTAATAGATTTTGTATATCCAAATATCACAGATCTGCAGAATAACTTACAAACATTGATGAATAGAGCCTTACTATCTCCCACAAATGATTGCGTAGATGAGATGAATGCTGCTATTCTGAACAGAGTTCAGTGCAATCAAAGAACATACATAAGCAATGACACTACCATTGACACGCGAAATCAAGCAGATTATGAAGATTTCCTGAACTCTTTGAACCCAGTAGTCTACCACCGCACGTGCTACAGCTGAAAGTTAATGCGCCAGTAATGTTACTAAGGAACATCAGCCCCACTGAAGGACTATGCAACGGAACTCGGATGCTTTGCAAAGAATTGAACACCCACACAATTGTAGTCGAAGTAGGCACTGGACCGTACGCTGGTCGAACCACAATATTGTATAAGATACCGTTGCAGCCTTCTAAGAGTGAAAGATTTGGAGTCCCTTTCAAGCGGTACCAGTTCCCAATCCGGCTTTGCTACGCTATGACTATCAATAAAGCGCAGGGACAAACATTAGAACGTGTAGGAATATATCTCCGCGAACCCGTATTTACACACGGCCAGCTCTACGTAGCTCTATCAAGAGTACGGTCATTTGAGTCGATAAAAGTACTCATAGCTCCACCAACTTTCGCAGATAAATTACACGATACAAAAACGCAGAATATTGTCTTCTCTGAGATCATTCATAGAATGGAAAATCATGTTTAACCTTAGGTATCATACAACTTTACCAAACAAAACATGAAATGCACATGTAGTAAATAGTAAGAAACAATAATACCGCAACCTATCCACTGCTGCGTACATCATTACATACAATACCTGTATATATTTTCCAATAGAGAACAGCAAAAGCACAAATGCTCATAACTTTGTTACTCCACTACTACGGCATGCAGATGAACTAACACTGCCTCAGCACAGCCATGGCCAGAAAACTGCCAAGCAAGAACATCATTGAAGTGCTTCCAACAACAACCGAATGGAGAGTGAAAGTGGTGGTTCTGGCAAAAACCCACTTGCACACTAGCGAGAAAGGCCGACGAACTCAGAAAGTACTTCTACAAGATACACAGGTACGCATATGAACTTTATCTAAAATTACACATCCATTCTGCATATCATTTCCTAAATTGCTTACTTATGTTCCTGAAATCAAACAGGGAAGCATTGTAGAGGGAATAATGTGGGACCAAACTATAGAGCTATTGGATTCTATGTTCACTCCTGGCTTCACATACACAGTGGGAGGAGCTACTGTACAGCGTATAAAGGCGGATTTCCAACACATGTCCCCGGGAATGCCGTGGGAATGGATATTGAACAAAACGACATTCATCCAACCAATCAGCAATCCAGAAGAAACAATCCCATATCCAAAGCTGCAATCAGTCCTTTTTCGCCAACTACCGGCACTAGCAGGAACCAAGAAACCCTTTGGTAAGCCTACAAACTACAAATACAGAACGAACATTCCATACATGCTTCAGAATTTACAATATATGTAACAACAAACGTGCAAATTTAAATCTAATCTTAGAAAGTAGGTAAATATGTTAAATGTTGACTGACAATTTGCAACTATTAACAACAGATATGCTTGCAGTTGTGGTGGAAGTCAAAGCGCCTAGAGAAGTGGAGGTAAACAGGAAAAAAACTCCACTGCAAGAACTCACAGTCGTGAATGAAAAGTAAGTCCGTTTTGCAACCAATACGCGATACTGCCTCTGTAGTTACAACACACGCAAATACACAAACACTAACACTCACATAACTTCATTACCCTCGTTCAATGATTTGTGCATCTAACAACAGGCTACAGAGTACGACATTGACAATCTGGGGAGATTTCGTCTCAATCATTGGACCTCAGAGTCAGATATATGAAGAGAGACACAACCTACCAATCATTGCTGCAGAAAACTCCTAGCAGGCAGTTACTTAGGTAATACTAAACTAACAACTCAGTCAAACAAGCAATCATGCCCCTTGTACATATGTGCTCACCAAAAACAACTAATGCAGGAGGCTCGCCGTCAACCGTACCATTTTCCTACATAGCAGTAAATCCTCACTTCGAACAGGCTACACAGCTAAGAACTTGGTAAAACCAAACACTAAACAAACCAGAATCCACACTCACAAACTAACTCAACATCTACTAACTTTGGGTATTGTGAACCACAGGATTAGAAACAACACAGACAAGATCAGAAATGCTCAAAAAACACCTAACAATCCACAACTGGAGCAACCAGAAGAAGAGAATCATCCTGTACAACCCATCCACATTCCAGAGCACTCAACTCACACACAGGTAAATATCTAAACAATCCTACATCAAAGAGTTAGAATAACACGAAAATATAACCTCACGAACAACACAAATTATAGCAGAGGCACTCGCAAGAAAGGCACATCAAAGGAACTATGTACATTGCAGAACTCCATCAACAGATACTCTACTCAACATGTCCAAAGTGCACCGAACTCACGAAAGCCCTAGGGAATGAGGAATTTCGATGCCACATATGCAAGACAAACGAAATCGCAGTGCCAAGGTAATCTTAAAATATCCTAAATTATGTGAATAATAGCAAACACACAACAACAACACAAATTACATGACAAAGAATCATTGCAGGTGCAAACTGACAGTACAGATCAACGATGGCAAGGACATTATATCAGCGACAATGTACGACAAACCTGCAGAGCAATTACTAAAAAAAACAGCTACACAGATGCATCAAATGGATCCAGAGGTAAACTACTCACAATAAGCCCATTCAGTTATACAATTACTTATGTTTGAAACGTACAACTACATCTCGTGTTCAGAGGCTCTCAACAGTTATTCAACCTGTGAGAGACCTCTTAGTTGCCTTTTACTTCTCATTTTATGAGACTGTGTTCTGTTATGCCTTCTCAACGTCTCAGTCTCTTAGTCAGAAAAGCTTAAATTCAGTTACCGTTAGCTTTTTACTCTTTCTTAGTTCACGCATCAACTGCTCTGCTTGTACTCACTCTCCACATCTTGCAATGATTCTCACTTTCTTCAAACTCACTATCAGCAGATAGAGTAAAACACACTGATTCCCTAAGATATACACCGTTTTCACAGAATCTGTGATCTGTATACTCTCTCTGCCATATTAGATATAATCTGTGGCACTTTGTTCTGGACAGTTAGGGTTTACTACTTCACAGAAAAGGTCGTATGGTTGCACCTGTTCTCTACATCTAACAATGCACATACTTTGGCTGCAATAATTTTATTTATCGTCAAACCGATTCTCAACAAGTAGACTAAATGAACTATTGCACTTTTTAACATAATGTGGTCTCTACGGCTCATTCATGCTTCTCTGCTATTCTGAGCTTCAACACTTATATTTATCTTGTTGGTTCTTGATTTGTTCATTCGTATTTCTTCATTCCTGCTTCTCTGGTTCGTAGCTTCTGCCTTCAGGTTTCTGTGCGGTTATTTGCGTATTCGATTTCGTATTTCTTCCTGTGATAATTCTTCAATAACCACTTACAAAAATAGATTAGCAGTTCGTTCACATAATGCCATTCTCAGAAATTTGATCATGCTTGAAAATCAAATCCCTCTGTTTTTCTTGGGAAAAATGTTGGAAATTCAGTATTCATCATTTCAGCTAGCAAACAACAGCACTCCTCCCACCTTACCGAATGATCTTCGTGGTGTGTTCTTAGTCAGAAAAACTTAAATACAGTTTCCGTTCGCATTTTACTCTTTCTTAGTTCACACATCAACTACTCTGCTTCCCTAACATATACAGCGCTTTTACATATTCTGTAATCTGTGTACTCCCTGTGTCACATTAGATGTCATCTGTGGCACTTTGTTTGGGACAGTTAGGATTTTTTACTTCACAGAAAAGGTCCTATGGTTGCACCTGTTCTCTACATCTAACAATGTACATACTTTGGTTGCAATAATGTTGTTTATCGTCAAACAGATTTTCAGCGAGTAGACTAAATCAACTATTGCACTTTTTAACATACTGTACTTTGTACGATACCCCTGTCAGATCTGATATGGTACGCCGCACTTACTTTCCAATTTTTAGTATTTCTTCATTAACACGAAACTTCTTATCGTTAACAATGCTGTGTACATCTACAAAAATCATTTCAGACATTAGCTAAAACATTCACTGTCACCTAAGCATGTACCAAGGACCACTACATCACACCTGACTAACATTTAACAGGAAAATGCATCAGCAATAACCAAAAACACACACTAACCCCCCCAAGATCATTGTAGGAAATACAGGGTTTACTAGCAACAATCAACAAGGACCTCAATACCAAGATCATAGCAGCAACAATCATACCATCAACAAAGGAGTACATGGATCACAAAACCAGACACGCCATCCTGAGCTGGACAGAGTCACAAGCAACAGACAACACTCCAAAAGACCCTGAGATATACAGCACAGAAATCGGAAGCACTCCAGGTAAACATATACCCAAATATCACACACACTACCACGGAAGCGTACGAATACAACTACAATAGATTAGATTACTAATCATCCTTTCACAACATTTCTCACTCAGAAAAAAGCGAAGGGAAGCGACCAAAAACAGCGGCACAAGAAACACAGCAAAACACACCCCTGAAGAAGGTCAAGCTAGAGTTCCCACCAAAACAGTAACGTCATGGAACGACACAGCCTAACAAGTAGTACAAAAAACTTTTTGAAAGGACACGCGCACCAAAAACGAGAAGACACAAAAAGGTGCAGTCAGGCGTCGCAACATACAACACTTTTGTAACTACGAAAGAACCAACACTTTTGTAACAGGCAGACGTCGCAACATAGAACACTTTTGTAACTACGAAAGAACTAACACTTTTGTAACAACCAAGAAACTTACTACTCAAACAACCATGTACATATTTAATTACTAAAGATAAAGAATGTTATATATATATTACACGATGCAACAAAAACAACTACATAACGAGGGCAAACGTGTGCAACGCACACATGGAACAACTAGTATATATATATATATATACTAGTGGGGGCCTCCGTGCGATGCACGGTGTGTCCTCACTTTTTTTATGCACCGATTATAGTTTTTATGTCTGTAATAAATTTACTTTAGCAAAAATAAAGAAGATATCAACCTACTTCAATGCTTAGAAAAGTATTTAAACCATCCTCTAGAGGTGACAATATGCCTGCGTGTTGCAGCAAGAAATGTTACATGTGGGGAAAAATCCTGAAGATCAAAATGCACCTTCGTGCAAAAAAAAGTCAAACCAAAGTTTCTGTGAACCAATAAAAACTACTACATAATAACAAAATTAAAATTTCTCAAACTCGAATAAATGAATTGTTAGTCGTAGAATATTATTCATGTCATACTTAACCCTAACTAATACTAATAAAAAGAAAAGGTTCGGAAGATTTTCATTTTCTTATCTTTTATCGAAGTAAATTAACCGAAGGATAAGTAAGATAAATGAGAGTTGGATCTCGTTTTTTATTTTTATGTATATTTTATGTATCATAGATCGAATGAACATTCTCATTCATTGTCTAATTTTTACAATATTTTATTTTCTAGTAGTTTTTGTGGCACCGTACCAAATCATACGACTTTGTTTTACTTAACCAAAAAATTCTGAAGATCGAAATGCACCTTCGTGCACAAAAAGTCAAACCAGAGTTTCAGTGTACCAATAGAAACTACATAATAACACAATTAAAATTTCCGAAACTCGAATCAGAGAATTGAATGCTTCAAATAAAAACCCTAGTGATAAACACGTTGATGTGATAACACAGTACCAAATCATACGACTTCGTTTTACCTAACAAAAAAAAAAAAAAAGGAAAAGACAAAAATTTTGGTATAGCGACGACCAAAACGTCGCTAAAGCCGGACGACCAAAACATCGCAAAAAGCGTACTACCAAAGATGCAACTTTAATATATGATACTAAATATATATATATATATATATATATATATATATATATATATATATATATATATATATATATATATATATATATATATATATATATATCTTTATACTTAATAAAGGAGCAAGGGCGCTTTGAGGGAAGTTTTGGTGCTGCCACGTGTCGGGCCATGATTGGCCCGACACTTTTATGTTTTTTTTTTTCCCGGCTGGTACACATTTCGACTTATAGCGACGTTTTTTTTTCCATGGTAGTACGCATTTTGACTTATAGCGACGTTTTTGAATTTTTTTTTAATTTTTTCTCTCACTTCTCCTACCCACTAACTTTTCACCAACTTTTCACCTATACATACATATATATGTATCTATATATATATATTGTGTTTTCTTTTCTTCTCACCTCCTTCGATCTTTGCGACGCTTTCGGGTATTTTTATCCGATTTCTTTTCTTATTGTATTACATTATATCGTTTCGTATTTTGATTTTATTTCATTGTAGATTTTTAAATATCGACTTCGTGGCATTTTATTTTTTATTTCGTTCGTTATATTATACAAGGATATATTTATGCTTCTTTCCCCCTCAGATTCTAACGTATTCTTTTTTTTCCGGTCGTTGCATTATACAAGGAGTACTTTGTTAGTATTTCGCGCCTTCGGTTTATAACGTGTTTTCATGGTGTTTTTTCTTTTCCTCGTACGTCGTTTGTTTTATATTGTTCCGAAAATGATTTCGTACATTGTATCGGATAATTTTTCTTTTCCTTTTCCATTTATACCCGCTATTATTTACGAACAACGTTTATTAAAATGTTTCGGTTCTTATCAAAAAAAAAAAAAGTTTCGGTTTATAACGCGTTCTTGTGAGATAGCGCTTTTTGAAATGTCTCGGTTTTTAACGTGTTCTCGTAAAAAAAAATTTACAGGATGTTTTCACTCTTTACCGTATAGTATAATCAAATGTTTCCGTTTTTCGGTTTTTATTTTCTCTTTTTCTGAAATAATATTTTTATGGGAGTTTCATAAATAATTTAACCTTTCTAAAAAAATGTCACAAAAAAAGTTAGTGTGTTGTTATTGTTGTTATAGTTTATCAAAACTTTATTATACTATCATTGTATTTACCGATGGTTTCTATTTTTTTAAATGTCGTTATCGATTAGTATAGTTTTTTTTAGAAAATCAATGTTCCGTGTAGTATGTCGTTTACTTCGGAGTGGCCTTTTCCTAATTGATTTGTTATCGACTCGTATAGTTTAAATTTAGAAAATCAATGTACCGTGTAGTATCCTTATATCCTTATTCAACAACTTAAAAAAGGATCGATTCTTTGGGATCCTTCCTTTCTTCAAACGGAAGGAACAGGGATAGAATTGTTTTTCATGTACGTTTCGTTTCTTTATCACTTCATGTTTTACGTATTCGTTTCGTAGTTCTTTCAAATTTGGCCTTGTTTGTGTATGTTTCCGGTCATAATTATATTGTGCTTGAAAAATGTTATTTATAATTTTATATATGTATGTTTTTTAGTTGTGTTTTTATCATTACTTTTAATTGTTGATTCTTATATTTTATGTGTCGTATTTTCCGCGTTTGTTTAAATGTCTTCGATATGTCGTATGTCGGTATATTATTTAACTCTTTTTGTTGTTTTATATCGAACTTTCCATTATACTTTTTTAAATATTAAGTGTCTTCGAACTCTCGTTTGTCGGGTGTAACTCTATTAATCAATCGCTGTTGTATAGTTTTTTAAGGAAGTCGGTGGAAAAACTTCCCGGACGTTGTTTACGGGTACAAATCTAATTATTAAAACCGAAAGATTCGACTATAGTTTTTTTTTTATAGGTTATGCGACTGTGTACAAGTTTGACAAAAGTTAGTTTAATAACTACCGAAATAATTATTAAATTGTTTCTTATAGACTTTGTTAATGTTAATAGTAGTTATTAGATATACATACACCCCATACATATAGCGACATGTACATAATTTTATTATATATAGTTACTACTACTTTTATATAAGATACTATATGTAATGTAATAATATAATTTACATAGGCACAGTAAAAATAGGTGTTACTTTATTGGGAAGTGGTGTGTGAGGGCTGGGCTTACAATATCAAACGTGGGATGAAGGGGGGGGGGTTGAATTCATATCATTGTATCTAGGCTAAATAAACACTACCCCTTCATTTAACCACCCACACAATACCCCTTCGATTCCCAACCCAATACCCACTCCACTTGAGATATACCAATCTGAAATGGGCATGATAGATACCCACAAAATGATAGATACCAATCTGGAATGGGCATGCACCGTGCATTATGCACGGTGTAACGAGACTAGTATATATATACATACTTATAATATCCGGTTGGGAAATGTCAAAGAAGCTGACCACGTCGATTGCTTTTCCAATTAAATTCTGTTTGGGCTTTTTAATTACTTAGCCCAGTAAGCAAAAAAATTCCAGCAAATAAGGTCCGTTACTTGCACTTCCATTTAGGTTCGGTAAGTAGTATATATATGTTGGATAATCGTTGTTAGGGCAAAACAGTTGAAACTGCGGCTGTAGTTTCTTCATCACTCTCTCCCACGCCTCCATAAAATCAAGGATTCTTTCAGAAATTCTATCTTGGCTTTCAAGCTATCGATTTGTTTCTTCTTCAGTGGAACAATTTTAGCAGCTTGGTATGCGGGGAAATCGTTCAGATTCCACTGATGAAGAAGGGAAAGAAATTTTTCGAGAACCGAAAATGTTGAAGACTTGTATTGTATGGATGAGGAAAGCATCAAAATTTCAGTGAAAACTTCAACTAATCGTTTGCTCTGCTGAATTTTCGCAAGTTGCTAAATGGAAATCTTGCATCCAAAAGTCGTTGTCGTCAGCCGGGCGATTGAGAAGAGATAACGCGTCGTGTTCTTCGGTCATATCACTTTGGTGCTTTCATTCTCTTCTTGTTGTTATTGTTTTCCTCTTTGTATTGTGTTCCATTTTCAGCCATGTGCTTATTCTGTGTAGTTTTTGCAGATTCTTGGGCTGCTGCTTCAAATCATTTCCACAAGAGGTATGTACTCCTCTACTGGGTGAAAATTACTTTCTTTTATTCTCTACTGATACATATATTCAATGTTGGGTTCACTGAGTTATTATTGCATATTAAAAGATGTTCGGGTTTGTTCTCTGCTATCAGTTGGTTGAGGTTCTTTCAATATGGTTGTTAATTAATACTATTTCAATGACACTAAAAAGATTTTCCATTCTGGCATTTAACACACAACAAGGATATATAGTTGCAGTACTTGGAGACATATGTTTCAGAATGTGTGCTGTGTTCTATAGCTCTCATGTTCTTTTTTGTTTGTGTTTCATTTCCAGCCATGTACTTATTCTCTTGCAGCTTCCTTGGCTGCTGCTCCAAATCCTTTCTATACGAGGTATGTACTATACTCTCTCACTTGTTATCATGGCATGCTTTCTTCACTATAAATGTTGTTTTTGGTCTTACGTTGATGTAATGGCTCTGTTGTTTATATACCTTCACCTGTCATTCATTTTATTCATTCTGCTTCGTTAACTTTTGGTTTTGTCCTTTTAGCTCTTACCATTTATTATTTGTGTTGGTAGTATGAGGGTGAGCTTCGTATTTGTTTTCTTGTTTTATTAGGTAGTTATTCATGATCTTTTCTTAATTATCATGTTGTTTGCTTTTTTTCCGGTGTGCTTCGTGCTGTCTTTCTCTTGTTGGTGTTATTGTTTTCCTGTTTCTATTGTGTTTGATTTTCAGCTATGTTATTCTGTGTACTTTTTCAGTTTGTTTGGGCTGCTACTTCACATCCTTTCCATACGAGGTATGTAATTTTCTGCCTGGCTTGTTATCATGGTGTTTTTCTTCTCTATACATGGTGGTAGTTTGATGCTGTTGTAATGTATATGTAGTTTAGTTGCCTTGCCTTTGGGATTAATTTTACTTATTCTGCTTGGTTAGGTTTTGGCTTTGGGCATTTAGGTCTTACCATTCGTTATTTTTGTGGGTGGCATGAAATTTCTCACACGGCCAACTCTGTGTCGCTTAATCACGTGCAAGATCATCATCGTTTGTTAAGGTGCTTATAAGAAAAGCCACAGGTGATGATGATCATGCATACATGACTAAAAGTATTGTAGACAAGGATGTCTTGAACAACTAATAAATGCAAGGCATGCTGATGTTACTTTTAATTCATGTGTGTTCTTTTCTCTTATTACAAACCTTAGTTTGTGTGGAAATAAGCTATACTGGTGTTTCATCATTTTGTAGTACAGGTATAATTCACCTTCCACTGTTTTTGTTGCTTCACTTTTCCATGTTATACATATGTGTGCGATGTTTGGTTATCATTGCTTTCTGCCATATTCTCCAATTTATTGATTAAAGATACAAAACATTCTTTCCTGATGTTAAAATCAGCAATGGCTATGATACCTAATAGACAACTCTCTTATGTTTACGAAATCACTGGAAACGCCAAATTATGGACAGTTGCAGTCCAGGTGGTAGAATGTCATAGGTCTCAAATTATACATTTTGCTTCTATCATTTATTTTGGGTGGGGTAGGCAATACATTATCAGCACAATGTATCCCCATAATTTTACATTTTTCTGTACTTTACTGCGCCAGTTTTCTACAAGACCTAGCATTTTCGATGTTGTGTAATGAAAATTATGCCTTTCAGCTGTATTTTATAAGGCATTAAAGGTTCTATTGTTGTTCTGTATTCGTGCATTAAAAGTTCGATGCAGCTTCTAAAGAAAAAAATTCCAGCATGCTTTACGGTTGTTGCCCTTTCAAGTAGCTATGACATTTTTCTATTAGATACTACCATTGTGTATTTAGTTTCTTTTTCATGATGTATTTCATCACCCCAACATCAAGAAAATCAAACTCTTCCCAGGGCTGTTCAAACTTTATTATTTGTTCATTGTGCGGCCTAGCCCAGTAAAAAGTGTTTTTTTTTTTTTTTTTTTTTTGTGAAGGGTTTGAGTTAAATTGTTTCATTTTAGAGGACTCAATTGTATTTTTAATCTACACATTAGCTTTAATTTATTCTTAATCTTATTATATGTGTTGTGCTTAAGATGTATCCGATTCCGATTTAATTACATTTGGGAAATGTCAAAGAAGCACTCCACGAGTTTTTTTTTTTCTTTTTTTTACTGTTCATTGGGCGACCCAGCCCAGAAAAAAGTGTTTTTTTTTTAATTTTTTTTTTATGTATCCCCCATTTCATATCCAACGAGTGTGTACAAGCCGCGCGTTGTGCGGCCTTCCCATCTAGTATATATATATAAAGCACCTAGCATTGGCTTTAATGAAGCCTTGAACTCTGACTGAGACTATTTACAAAAATTATAATTGCACAACCCATTGTTTGGGGATCATATGTTTCACTTATATGCCATTAATTCGATAAAATCATTACAATAAAATCATTAAACTCAATGACCCTCCAAAGAAACGTGAAACAAATTTGAAATATATATGAAATTGGGAAATAAAAATATCATGGTTTCATATGGCCAAACAAACCGGAAACTTGGTGAATCAAATTCACCTCGATGGGATTGTAGTAGAATTCAGCTACCAGAAGTGATTATGTCGTCTAGGTTGCCTGCCATCACATCTCCGGCAACCACATTCCAATCTCTAGCGACGTATCCTATCAGGCGATTCAATCATGAAACATAGGACACCTGAGTAGCGAATAAAAACTCAATAAACAATTTTAAACACTATAATTATAGTGCAAAACTCGAGTCGCATAATAAAAGATACTATTAAGAAAGATAACTAACAGGGTCAGAAAACAAACATGAAACTTTTGTTTGGTTGCCGATCTTTTCCACCAGCTTTTTGGTGCTTGAGTAAATCGTAGTTTATTCTAATCACTCTCAAGACTACCTTAAAGAACCGAAATAAGACGATTTCAATCACTGTAATAATGCACTGGGCCGACATATCATAGAAAAAAATTGAGAAAATATAAGAAGTTATTACTATTTTTCAATAATCAACGCATTACAAAATTATGTTTTTAAATGGTTCTTCAAGTGCTAATTCAGATGAAAAAAAGCAATAACAAAATAAGAAAAATGAGAAAATATTATCTAGTAAAACATAACATAAAATAGTAGACAGTGTTTTGGGGGAAAGTTTTTGCATACACCATACCTACGTGCGGATAGCCTCCGTGGCACACCACACACCATACACCATATGATTTCATTCTGCACTTAAACTGTGTGGTTCTGATCGTGTCACCTCATATATCCGCACGTAGGTACGTACTACCCAAAAATTTCACTGTTTTGGGTAGCATTTGATCGAGGCAGCATTATAGTGATTCTTGAAATTGAGAAATTAGAGAGATACTCCAAAATTAACGTAGGGGAGTATCTATATATCTATATATATAAAGATGAGTTGTTTTAACCTAATTACCCTCGATTTTGACCCTGACCCGTAAATTGACCCGGTTTATACCTGCTGGAAAAAAAGGAAAAAAAGAGAAGAAAGAAAAACGTTGGTCATGGGAATCATATCCATCGGGATCTTTTCCGCAAAATATTCAACAGCATCTCCAAATTCAAATTAAGCACAACAGAATTGCTCAACCAAATCCCGAATTCAAATTCATGCAAATTCGCGTTCTGATAAGGCACAACAGCTTGGTGCGTCAGGAGACTGCACAAATTAGGGCCGGCACGCTTTTTTCCGATCTTTAGACCTAACAGATTTCATCGAGTGTTGCTCAAGGATTTGCACTTCAACTTTGAAACATGCCTAATTTTCTGGTCTATCAGGTTTAATCCTAATTTTCTGGTCCTCGGATTTAATCCTACGAATGCCAATTGTTTAATTTGTTAACTTCCAAGTGATTGGGTTGAAGTAATGTATTTTTTTCTGAATAATTCACAGTGCGTTTATTGATTGTGTTGAAACATGTTTAGAGGTGATGAAGGATGAAAAGCTTATTGAATGAAGAATGTTGTTGTAACGTTATCAAAGACCTAAAGTAAAGTATTTCACTTCATAAAAAATTGGGGTTTCTCATTGTTTTTCACATTTATATGGTGAATTTCTGGTTGTGCATAGTTTTGTACTTCGTTTTGTTAATAATGAGCAAATACAACTCATTTGTTTGGTTGCTTTTCTGTCATTTGTTCCAGATAATTATCCCACCGAGCCAGATTCTTGCTTTGAATTGTCCAGAATATGATATGTTGGTGTCATACCAGCAATGGAGACACAGGTCAATTAAGCTCATTGGAAGTGACTGATACTTTTTGAATTGATACCATCTAACCAAACACCGGTATATTCTGACTTATCTGCGGACTTCATTATTATATTTTGAGTTCATTGATTTCTTTTTTTACTCATTGCATTGATTGCATTTTGTAGGTATTGTTTCAATTTTATTCAGTGATTCAAAATCCATAAATAATGGTGTCTGGAGAGTCGAGACGAAGAAGAAAAGCTACTATAAACTTGGCAATAGTGATTTTTTTTTTTTTGAAAATTTTGTTAGTTTTTATGTCGTCCTTCTTTTTCTTCGTAAGAGGAATAATATGTTCATAGAAATGAAGGGAGATTGGTATTTGAAACGATGTTATATATATCTTGATATTTTGAATGCAGTACCGTGAATACTGAATTGCAACTGAACAACAGCCTTTTCTCACATTGCAAAAACAAACTAGAAGGTAAGGTAAGGTGTAACAATAAGTCATGTTCATAAAATTTACTTTTTTCAAATTGTCTTTCTTTCTCCGTCATATTTTTATTTATCGCATGCTTTATTTCTTTTTTTTTGGGTGTGTTTTGGGGTTTGGGGGGGAGGGGGGAGGGGAGGGGGGAGGAGAGGGTGGAGAGAAAGCTGACGAATATCTACCAAAAAAATATGCATAAGGTATGTGCTGTTGTTTATATAGCTCCAGTTGCCGTTGGGCTAGGTTACATACCATGGTATCAATTCAAAATCATTTCCGAATTCTTTCTGATTTGATGAGATTCGTAAGACTCACATCAATTTTGTTTCATGTGAAATGCAATTGTGCAGGAGTTTTATTTGTTTTTTTCATGTTGTTTAGATTGGCATAGTAGTGGTAGTATTTCTCTTTCTTTAACACATCTTATTTTCTGTTTGCAGTGTTTTTGTGCCCTTATAATGAGGCTTTGAGAAGCCAAAACCAAATATTTAATTCCTTTCTTCCGGAAGATATGGTAAGTTCTTTTTGCACTTTATGTTTGAGGTATTTAACGAAAAAAACTGAGCGAAAAAAATGTCCTCATGCTTTTAATTTTGACTGTTTATTGTTTGTTTATTCGTTGTTTGTCTTCATGTTTTCTACTTACCTTCGGTTTTGTCCATCTTTATTTGTTCTTTTTCTTCCTTCTTTCATTTCCAAACCAGGAAAAAGACTATAGTTAAAATCTTCCCTTTTGATACTTATTGTGCTTCTTTGTATACTTAAACAAAAATTTAGCATTGCATATCCAATGATGAGTTATATATTTTTTATACTTTGAGGATATATTCTCAACAATGTTTTAATTTTTGCTGCAATGAATTGTTGACATTGGAAATATCTAAGAATGAGACATTTCTTTGTTAAATATCTTATTCGTTTAGTGATGAGTGATCACATGGTCATTAAAGTGTGAATTATTTGCTAATTTTGTTTACATTAGACTTATGAACTTTATACACAAAATAGGCTAAAATTGAAAGCTATACGAATAACAAATAATCTGTCTTCCCCTGTCAACTTTTGGCCTATTATGCGGACACCATCATTTCCAAAAACACAAAGACTGGACAGCTAGAACTATGAGCACAAGAATATGGAAGTGAGAATTAAGACGGATTTCTTTTTTGTGTGTTTGCTTTCGTTGACAAATTTCATTCGGTGCAGTACAAATTGAAATTCAATTGAGAGTGATAATGCCATAACAAAATAGCCACAACAAAGTGCCACAACACACTTTTAGACCATTGATTTTGATGTGAGACCTATTGATTCAAATGGGTTCCAAAAAAATCAATGGTGAAAAAAGTTGTTGTGGCACTTTGTTGTGCACAATTGTTGTGGAATAATCATTTCTCAATTCAATTAACTGTATTCAACTGAGAGTTTGTGTAATTTTGTATGTTCACATCATGGTGCTGCACTTGCATAATTATACTCTTTTCCCCTTCTTTTTTCATGAAGATTACTGATGTTATCTTTACTTTCTATTGAGCAATTGATATTATTTTATTTGCTTTCTGCATATCGATTGATTAGATTCTATTGATGACTTATTTATTTTCTACTTTATGTTGATTAGGTCAATGATGCCACAAAAGCATCAGAGGCAACCAACTACATGACTATTTCATGTTTGCTTTTGCCAAGAAAATTATTGGGCATGAGTTTGGGTCATTAGGGGTGTCCCAGCAAGCAGTTTTGATGTTGTTGCAATTGGAGTTGAAACAATCTCACAACAGGTATTCCTTTTTATTTTCCATCCATACACTGATATGTTCTTGCACTAACTTGGATTGCTGTTTTTTATAGTTTCTTTGAATGTTATTATATGGAAATCCTTCATGACAATGTCATGATGACCTATATTGGTAATATATATGATCACATCATTAGTAATATTTGCTCTTTTTCAACAGTTAACTACCTTGCACGCGCGGTTGTTGTGGTTCAGATTTCAAAGATGTCATTAATCCCTTGCATTTCTATCATTTTAGTAGAAAGGTTTAAACATCTTTATGCTACCCCGGTATGTTGCCGTTTACTTATTTTTTTGTGTTCATTAAGAAAAGTTGAGTAAATGGAACTTGTTGTGTGTATAGGTCTAATTGCTTGATTATTTTGGATTTTATGGTTTTTTTCCCTTTGGCCAGGATTCAAATGTTTCTTGCTTTTCATTATCGAGTGCAATTAAACCTGTAATAGCTCTTTTTGATTCAAGAGATATGCAGTTAATGAGCAAAGACTACAGTTTTTTGCATACTCTGTTATCCTGGCATAGACTTTCATAAGATTTTGAATTGATGTTTTATGTTATGTAGCATAATGTTCTCCTCAGAGTATAATTTGGTTAAGTGAATTGATGTTCGTGAACAAATCCAAATGTACAATGCTTTGAAATGCGTGAATGACAACAGAGTATAATTTGGTTATTGTTTTATATGCGCGTATCAAATGGTGGCGTGAATGACAACAGAGTATAATTTGGTTAAGATATAATGAAAGAGTCTACGACTTTGCCTCGACTTTTTAGTAAGAATTGAAGAATAATGAAAGATAGTATACGACTTGGCCTTGACTTTGAAGTAAGAAGAGAACACGTATATAAAACAATAAACTCTAGGTCTAGGTAGGCACAAAATCGGTTTCCAATTTTGATGAAAAGTTTGGTGTGAAAAATTCTTGATTTCACATGCTTAGCAGAATTAAATTGCAATTATATTTTAATTTATAACAAATATAAGATTCTCCGTTGTGTTGCAGACAATGTTTTCTTTCCCAGGTTTCTTACACCTTAACAACTGCTATTAATGATTGAATCAACATGTTATACTCAACGTATGCCCCAAGACCAACAATCATTGTTGGGATACACCGTCAATGATTTAAACAGAAAAACACTGATGAAACATCCTTGGCTTTATGAAACCTTCTTTTTCATATAAAAGAAGGTTACAAACTTGGATGCACATCCGTGAATCAAAACATATTTGGATGTCTTCTCGGATGTGTTTCATTTAGAACATATTTTGAGGGTTTACTTTTAATGTCAAACTACAAACTTTAACACGTTTAGGTAGTTATTCTTCAAAGTTATAAACAGACATGAGATATACATTTGATGTGCCTTCATTTCACATTATTTGGTAGTTCAATTGTTGATAAAGTCAATGCACACCCGTGAATCAAATATGATGTTTTTAGATGGGTGTAGGATCATTTTATATGTTATATTGCTTCTTTGTCTTATGCTATTTCATTAAGCATATCATATACACCTTTTAACTTTTTTTAATTTTTTTTATTTCATGTTTCCCGTGCATTATGCACGGGTTTTTTACTAGTAGATATAGTATAGATGAGTAATACCTAAATGAAGATTAGATCATTAAGTTCGTAATCTTTATTTATATTTGTTTTTTGAATTGGTTAAATAACCCATCAATACGAAAATGTTGCAAAGCCGTATTGCTATAATGTGGTATAAACAAACGTGATAAGCTTACATATCCGAATTGTTATTTGATTTTAGGATAAGATGTGATTTTAAAAAAATGCAGAAATACAGCTGAATTTTTCCCTCAAAAAAAAAGAAAGAAAAGAAATACAGCTGAAGTTGTTATGTAACAAACAAATCACATGCTACGTTTGAGGTGATTTGAATTCTGAACAAACCAAAATCTCCGGTGTGGAAAAAGAAAATCAAAGATTAGCATGTTTTCCTGAAGAAAAAAAAAAGGGAAAAAAAAGAAGAGATTAGCATGTTTTTAACCAGGTATGGGTCAGATAATTGGGTATTTTACGGGTAATTGGGTTAAATGTGCTCCTCTTTATATATATAGATAGATAGACTAGCCAATAATCCGTGCACATGCACGGGACATTTAGATTATATAAAATAAAAAGATTGCAATAAAAAGATTGCATAATTAACAGGATGGTTAAGTTCTACTAAAATAAGAAGAAAATTAGTCATCCGATCGTACAGTAAAATCTAAGTACGGAAACATGTGATTGCAGTTTGTCACATGATTCCTTTTTCTCCAAAAGAAAATGTTATGGTGGGTTTTAATGCTAAGATAAATGTTAATCATATCGATTAATAGTTGTATACATTTGTTGTTAAGTATTTATGTATGATGTGGAAACCGGAAAGAAAAATATTCGTCATGTAGGTATTAGTCACCAAAACGAATCCCGGTAAACGATTAGTAAAACAAATGGAAAAAACAAAGAATGAAAATGAAGGGTGATAATCCGAAATTTAAAAATATAAAACTTAACTATACATTAAAATTTCTATTACGTACTACTGTGTCTAAAGGAACATGCAAACATAGTACCTGTGAAACTGAAATCAAGTTTTACCCACAAAAAAGAAAGAAACAGCAAAATAAACACCAGCAAGAAAATACTGAAGAGACAAATAAACAGTAACGTTACACATAATGAAAGAAGGTCCTCAATTTATTAAGGGGTTTTATATAAATACAAAACGAAATAAAATGTTGATTTTACATAACGTGTGTGAATAATTATTGAATAAAATTGTGACATAAAAAAATATTACTGGTAGCTAGTCCGTGTCCATATAGAAATCTTAATTGATTTACTCATTCTAATATACTAAAAAATTAATCGCCATCAACATGCAATAACGTGTGAACATAATTAATGATTAAAATTCTAACATAAAAAAATACGGAAAAAAAATATTACGGTAAAAAAAAGAAAAATAAAAACATAATATAGGTAATAACGTGTAAACATAATTAATGAATAGCATTCCAAATAACAAAAATCAGTCACCATTAATAGGCAATTAATTCTAATAAAAAGTACAAAAAGAAAAAGAAAAAAACATAATATTGGTAATAACGTGTGAACGTAATAAATGAATAAAATTCTAAAAAAAAAATTACATGTAAAAAAATATTACAGTTAAAAAAAGAAGAAAAAAAATTTAGGTAATAACGTGTAAAGGAATATGAGAAAGGCACATTGTTCAAAAATTGCACTGAATCTACAAATTAACTTATGAAACACAAAGACAATGCAATGATAACAAAGGAATATGTTGAATAAATCACCAATGATTATAAGGCAAGAAAAATATCATCTGGATGACAAAAACGAAGAATTTCTAAGACCTTTAGTGGTTGAGCAAGAAGGAAGGATTCACCCTGCATGACAGAGGGGAAAAGTCAAAGTTCCAATTATTAAATACATCGTAACTCACATAATACTTGATGAGCACTCAATCGCTCTGAAGGTCGCATGCATAGCATCTTCCTAATAAGATCTTTTGCGTTGTCAGATATTAATGGCCAAGGGTCGGAATCGAAGTCAAAGTGTCCCTTTAAAACTGCATCAAATATCCCCTGCTGTGTTTCTGCACAATTTAGATCATAAACCATAAGATACAGTAAACACACACACATGTACCACAATCAAAACTCAACACCTTACCAGCCCAAAAAGGTGGTACACCACTTAACAAAATGTACAATATGACCCCCTCAGTCCACACATCTGCCTCTGGGCTATAGTGCTTAAAAAGCACCTCAGGGGCGACATAATATGGGCTTCCGACCACATCTGAGAAAATCTGGCCTGCAGCAGGAAGTAATAACAAAGAAGAAAAAAAATCAGGAGGATGTCATCATTTATCGGCCACTATGTCGATTCGATATCTAGATGTCCCTGTTGATGCACATCAAGCATTTCATAGTGGAAATGAATACCAACAGCTGGCATAATGCAAGCGGTCAGTTATGTATGCCTTAAAACATGGAGAAACACAAAAGGAAGGACAGCAATTAGAAATGTCTTTCTGTGTTTTTTGTGCCTGGAATGGAAAAGGCAGTCACGGCCTCTCACTTATTTCTAACGTATAACAATCTAAATTACACAAAGAGAATGAAGACCTATTATTTCTCCTTTAAAAAGCTATTGCTTTGAGCGAGAAAATTTAAACCTTCCCTGTTTTGCAAAGTAGCATCAAGGAGGCATGCTACCATCTTCTTCGATGCATAGCAACCATCCAAATGATTTGAAGCACTTCTTGCCTTTAAATGGGAACTTTCACAGAAGATATAACCGATTCACCCTCAACCAACTATATATCTCACGTTTATCATCATTGCCATCATCTATGACGGAAAGCATCAGATAGGGGGTCTGTTGTCGTAACCGTAGGCCCTTAAAATACTCATCCTTTGCAGCAGCACGCAAGGATTTGGAAACGCTACTAAATGAAATGTAGTCTTCAAGCTTTTTCAGTCGTCTGGCTATTTCTGCTAGCATTTGGTATGGAAGGTCGGACAAATTTGCCATTTCCGAGACAAATCTACAAAATAAATAAACACAACCATCACTTAGCAAACAGGTTTATTGAAACAAATCAGGTCTATTGAAACAGCCAATGCTAATAGGTGGCCTAACATATCCTATAAAACAACTCCAATTGTCCAATGAATGCAAAAAATCCACCACAACCAATAATAAAATTACTGAGGTACCTGCCAAAACAGCGAAATGGGGACTTCCTTAACATCGTATAACCCGTGTCTTCTCACGATCCCGAGCCTGACAACCTCCAAAAGAGCTGCACATACCGTAAAGAAAATAGAAAGAAATAGGCCAATCCCCATTCTATGTAACCATGTTTAGCCATTTCTTCGACCTGTGAACTTTCAAGCAAAAAAGATGATGAGTTTGTCGTAAACCGGGACCCAGAATATGAGTCTAAAATAAAAGACTACTCCAATGATTCTGCGAAATTGGTCGACTCAAACACTAAAAGAATTTTAGAGAATTAACTGGCAGTATGATTAAAATTAGATACCTCATAACACGATTGGTTTAGATGTTGATGAAGAGGATTTATGGTAACCGATGTTGTCAACCTAGAAACGCAAACGTCAAAACTCAAAAATTAATCAAGAACAAAACTTTATAAATCCATTTATTACAATAAAAACACATATTAAAACCCATGAATAAGAATAATAAAGATCTAAACTTCACTCTTATTATCATTCATAAACAGCAAAACAGGCAATACCGGGAGGGAATCAACATAGAACCTGCCAAGGTCAAGGCCCAAATTTTTTGGAGGCAGCTGTCGAAGGAACGGAGATGTGGATCAGCTGCTTGGTTGGAGCTGAGATTAGATTCCATATTATGAATGATATAGAGTGAAAACAAACCTCCAAGACCGAATTAATTTGCATACAAACCATGTCATATAAAACTGAAATTGAATGCGAGAAGAATAAATTTTTTTTGTCGGTTTATTCTCAGCTTGCCTCTCCTCTTGGTCGGCATCAATATCATTCTAAACCTTTCAAGAAAAAACAAAAAGTTGTTAAAACATGAATTATAGCATAGATATTCACAAAGGTACCATAAATGATCAAATCGCATCAGAAAGAAGAAAAAAATGACACCAATCATTATACACATCATAGAAAGAAAAACAAACCGGGATCAATTTAGATGAAAACAGAAATCCCTATTTAGAGAAGTAAGGCACTGTAGGTGATTAGCAAGTTTACCTTTGAGTTTTGAACTGTAGTCACTGGGCAGAAATCTCTTCCGGTGCAAACTGCTTACCAGTAGCAGGACAATCGTTAACATTTCCATTATCATCTCACACAACTCTATAAGAAACTTGCTTCGATTCGTGATCCACCTCAGTCATCTACCTCTCAACAAACCTCTTTACAGAAAAGAAAGTGTCCTCCCGATTCACCACCGATTGTCTCTTCGCTATCGTCCAACTAATCTGTCACCGGATTTCGTATAGGCCCACAGACGGCGTCGTCCTCTGCCTTTCTGCATTAGTCACTATTGTGTCTTCTCTCCTTCCATTGCTGCCACCGCCGGTTTCGTTGTACCCAAATCGATTCCCACTGCCTTTTCGTTTACTACTGAAGGGACGGTAATATTGACCGGCCCTTTGAAATCTCTTATGAAACTGGAAAAAGATGTGGACTTTTAATGGCGGGTTGAATTGAATAGAAGGGCAGTTGTTGATGGTGAATTGGTGATTGGAGAATTGGGCGTTCCGATGCATAGATGAATGGATGTTGTGGGATGGAAATTGTGGATTGGGAAATCGTGGGTATCATGTGATTTTAGTGAGGAGAAGTTGGAAGAGGTGGGGGAGCAATTTTTTTTTTCCGGAAACGTGGTCGGACGGACGGTTCTGTTTTGTGAGACTGTCGACAGTGGGCACCTTTTTCCTCTCCCTAAATCTCATATAGGAGGGTATCCAAACTTGAGCTCCACAGTGATTCCCGTTTGGTTTTCCTATCCCCAAATAAAATTAGGGTTCTCCTCAATAATAGGGACTCTGTTAATTTGAATAGTATCAATTTCTCTCTCTTTTTCTTGATCGACTTGGAACAATCGGTATTTGTTGTATTTTTTTCCAATAATTTCTTTGCTTCAAACAAGAAAGCCAAAATTTATGGGGCTATTTTTGCTTATGAGCTTAACGAGCTCATTTCTTGCTTCAAACAAGAAAAATTGTCGCCGGAAAATACTGAACAAGAAAGCCCCATAAATTGTCGACAGTGGGCACCTGTTTGAAGCTTAACGAGCTTATGAGCTTAACGAGCTCGAGTTCGAACCACCAATACTCGGCTCGACTCGGCTCGTTAACAGCTCTACCTTAAAGTCAACTAATTTATGGGGCTATATAAAGAAGATTTATTCCACGCTGTCCAATAAGTTTTTCAGTGTTTGAATTAATGTATGTAAAGACTGTTGGTCATTAAATTGTGAATTTGTTTCTGAATTACCTTCTGTCACTATTACATGCTATAGGTGAAGGATGTAGGATCTTAGATCTAAACGAGTTAGATCTACGCGCAGCGGATGGATCACGACTTATACATCACAATACATAATTAAAAGACTTAAACTACTATAAGGGGGTTAAGATCATGTTACCAATATCGGGAAGAGAAGCCTTGATCTTCCAATGTGTTCTCCAAACGGCGGTTGATGGACACCCTTCTTGATAAACGAACCTCCTTGATATGCAACACCAAGAAAAACTCCAGAAACCAGAAACCCAAGACAAGTTTTTCTTCAACCAGAAACCCAAGACAAGAAACAAATTTTTCTTCTCTCTTTTTATGTGGTAAGTCGATTTTTGCCAATCATTAAGGCTTGGGAGAACTCTATTTATATAGGAGAGTAATCATCGTCCTCCAAGGATTTAATAATTAAGAGATAATTATTACATAAATCCTTTATTCCAAATAAAAGATAAATAAAATGATTATCCAAAACAAATTAGGATAAATCATATTTTTATCTAATATTCCATGAATTATCATTTAACAAATAAAAGATAAATCACATGTCAAATAATTATCCAAGAAAACTAATTTCTCTCTAATTAATTAACATTTATTGGCGCCACACATTAGGGTTACTAAGCCCATAAAATGTCTTTTATGTGTATTATATTATTTAGCCCAACTAAATAATATCTATGCATATCAATTAATTAGCCCAGCCAATTAATTATCATTGAGGCCCAAATAACAAGATTATTAGTCCGAATTACAGAAGCCACGTCGGGGACCATGGACCTATAACCAGTAGCTCCAATAATTAATTATTCATCGAACAGAATAAGTACATTAATTATTAATTCCGGGATTACGCCACCATAAACCCGAAACTGAACTCTACCGATTATAGATGTATACTTATACTCAACCCTTAGAGTGAATAAGCGTCCATTGATATAATCACTACATACGGATTAACCCTCCATAGACTGTCCATTCTGAGTGGGAAGTCTCCGTGAACCCGACTCAGAATATCTTATCCTTATTTACCATTAACCCCCTGATGATCAATTAGTGCACATATCTGACTAGTAGCTAATTAGTCAAATGTGAACTTCCGGGATCGATCACTTTCTTAAGGCTAACAAATAGGGGACTGTCTCTCTACTTTCCGCAGGAAGGAATGGATTCCATGTCTGTGAAAATCAGAACTACTCACTCATCAGGAGATATTGCCAATGAGAAGTGGCTTGGAACACATATTTAAGTGAACCGTAACTAACACATCAAACACTACCCCGAGACAAGCAGCACCATGTGATCACCTCAGGATTAAGGTTGAACCATATATGATCATCTAATGATTTAATAAGATTCCTCGATTACGGAATTATATCGAGAAATTCATATTAAATCGGTCCAGTCCTATATGAATGCCATCATATATAAATGCCCCACGTAGGTACCCTCTACCGACAGTCCGGATAAGACTATCACACCCTAAGGTGTTCTGGGCGTATTATTGGTGTTTTAATCAAGAGACCCTAAACTCTGATTAAGTTCACCACGGACTAACAGTTTAAGTATATCACCACTAACTCAATCCTCACGTGTAATCTACACACTGAGTTAAGCGGTTACATACTGATATACTTAGGGTTTGCAGCAATGTATACTATATAAGCACAAAGCAAATAAGAAGAATAATAAAATCTGTCATTTATTAATTAAAACAATTACAAAAATTGTCTTTCGGACACTACACCTAACAATAGGATTTGGATCATTGGATGTTTGATATGAAGTTTGATTGAATCTTCAGGATACGGTGATAAAGCTACTTGACGTTGTGTACCATTGACCAACATTATGCAAGATTTTTTGTTCTGGAGACTATTGCAAGAGTACCCTACTTCGGTAATGGCTTAAACTATCCATACACGACATTTGATGTAGGCTTAGAGCAGATTGTCTAATCTTAAGTCTTCTGTTAACTTCTCAATCATGTCCCTTTGCTTCATCGTTGTTACTAATTACTTGGTTCAGTAGGAATGTTTTAGTTTTCAAATTTTGTTGTACAATCTTATCAGCAAAAGGATAGTAATTGCTACAAGGTGAGCTAATGCAAGCAGACAGCTTATTCCCCCTGATTGTGTATATATCGTATGTAAGGTTGTGCATATTAGGGTTTGGTTTTCTTGTTTCTAACCTCTTCAAATAGTAGGTTGTTTGTCAAGATTTTCTTTTATGTTTCTGATCAAAACAGCTGCTTTGAATGTGTGGCAACTTTTATGTCTGTTTTACACATGTATGAGGGTTTTGGCTGGTAGAGAAGAGCAGATTGTTAAAAAGTGCATTTTGCAGAAAGCCGGAATGAAATGCATCATTTACTCATAATGGAGGTAATACTCTTACTTAGACTATGTATGCAAAGTAGCATGTCATGGTTTCTAAATTAAATGTGAACATTGGTTCTCTTACTTTCCTTTTGATGCATTTCTTCTTACGAGATATTCGTACTCACCCTTTTCATTTATTTTTCCCCTAGGTGAGCAACAGGAGCAAGACCCTTGATGAAGATAATTTCTTGGTTTACAAAGTTGGATGATTTGATATCGTGCTGATGCATGAATATGTAATGTGTTATGACTATGTGACTTGCTGCATTGCAATATAATGTTGGATGGATGGGCAGATAAGTTTGTGTATAAATTAAACCTTGTGATAGTAGTACGATCTATTATACTGATTGTACTGCTATTGAAATTAGTTTGCTTTTGGAGAATTTTTAGACCGTCGGAGCTAAATCCTTTGGTTGTGGTGATATATTGTTATGGTCCGATAAAAAGTCTCATTTCATACGAATTATTAAAATCTCATTTTATAAATATATAATCTTTCATTCAGATTTTCGTAAACAAAGTAAAAAAAAAGAGGAAATTGTGTTGGTAATTAAATTAGTTAGTTGATATGTGAGAGAAAAGTAATTTTGAGGAATGATATAGGAAGTGTTATTGGAGTTGGTTGTTTTATAGAGTGTTGAAAAAGTTAATCTGGAACGGAAAATAAGATAAATGGAGAGAGTAAGAGTGTCAACCATTGTGGTCACTCTGAGATCGTGAGTACATGTAAAAAATTATAATTATTATTATTTTTATTTTTTTTTGACTAAAATGAGTAATTGGGTCTGGAGCGGGTTAGAAGCGGGTAATTAGTCAAAACGGGTAATTTGATAGTTTTTTCCTTGAAAATATAATATAAGAAGATAGATGTCAAATTATTATTTAAATTAGAGATGAAAGTATAGGGGTGGTTGGTCTTTAGATGAATTAAATTATATTATTCATATTCTCTCTGTTTCTGTTATGTTAAATTGACGTACATCAATTTATTAGAGGGGCATGCGCGTGTTATCTTTTATGTTATTTTTAATGTGTAATCGTGGTAATTAATAAACGAATTATTGCTTTCACCTCGGAGTATTATTTTAACAGCATCTTTAGGGATATGTTAGTCCGGATATATATGTTTTATTTTCCCACCGAAAATAATAAATCTTTAGGAATATGTTAGTCCATGAAATTCGTTGACAATATGAAAAGAAATAAATATGAATCTTCTAGTATCGTATCGATGGATTTAGAAGAATGTAATGATATTTAAACCATTTAAATTTATAAGAAAGAGGTTTAAGCCATTTTGTATGGCAAAGCTCTGTTTATGTCTTGCAGATACATTTTATGAAGAAAATTAGAATACGTGCGGAAACGTAAAGAGTCTGAACTCTTTGTTTATTAAGTTGATGAAAAATGAATGGAGTGCTTCTCTTTACATAGAATAGAAGTTATGCATAGATTATATTTAAACTAAACAAAAGATAAAACTCTTATCTTTGTAAGATAAACATAAAATAAACTACCAATATTTTATTCAAATTAAACTCAAATATATGGCAATCCTATCTCTTATTCTTGGAATTATCTTTTCTTGGCATTATCTTCTATTACTTTACACTCTAGTCATGTGAGACCACTAAAAAAATACTTAAATATGATTGGTTTCGAAACATCAAGTCATACTTGTGGTCTGACCACACCATAAAATTTACCAATTTGAGTGACGTTTAATATATATAGTGCTTATAAGTTAAATGTAGTGACTCAATGCAATTCATGCGTGTTATAAATTAGTTAACTACACTAAATAATTTGTTTATGTTATAAAATAAATAACTATTGATATCAAGTAATAAACAAGAATAAAAAAAGATGTAACAAGAAGTGTAGGAAACTTTTATCATTTGCATTCCTTTATACTTCATTTCCACACAACCCATTGCAAATGTATGTATGAGACGTATACTCCTTCAGTCCCAATTCGTTTGAGATATTTTGAAACTTACAATATTTAAGAAGATATCAATTAATGAGTTGTCTGGTCATTTAAAACTTAACTAATTTACCATTTTATTCTTTTATATGTAGCATTATTTTCACAATATTTAAGGGAGTAATTGACGCAAAACACCCCTATGTTTGGGTCAACATTGGGACTTGCCCCTTATCTTTAAATTTTGCATTTTTACCCTCTATCTTCTATAAAATTTTACAAGAAACGCCCTTTTTCGAATTTCGGGTTAAATTTAACGGGAAGTTCGCCATTATTCCACTACCAACACCAAACTCAGTTTAATTCTTTCATTCCCAACCCCAAACTCATTTTAATTCGTTCATTCCCAACCCCAAACTCATTTCATTCCCGATCGTCAGTTAATTTCCAATTTGTTAATTTCCAGTTCCCGACTACCAACATGAGTTTGCCGACTTTTCTGACTCTTCTTCTTCGTCCTCCTCGTTCCCGTTCCTCTCCGGTATAGCTGCAATTCCACCGGAGTCGGTGGTGTTACCATTACCAAAGCTTGATTTTGGAAGCAGCAGGGACGTCGGAGTTGTAGTAGTTGTAGTACTAGGCCGGAGGAGGAGGAGGAGCAACAACTTTATAGACTTTGATAACGGAGGCACTCCATGACCTAGAGAGGAATTCCATAGGTTCTCTTGGACTTTCCGGCAGCTGAAGAAGAAGATGATCGCCGTTAGTGTTTGTTGACTTTTTGTGATATGCCGATGACCACCTGGAGGACTCCATGAATTAATGATGATTTTGATCACTGAAATATGAGTGGTGAAGTGAAAGAAGACTGGGATATGAAAGTATTATGAAGTGAGTTTGGTGTTGGGAATGAACGAATTAAACTGAGTTTGGTGTTGGTAGTCGAATTAATGGAGTTGGTAGTGGAATTAATGGGGATTTTGGGGAAATAATAAAAAAAAAGTTTTTTTTTTTTGTGGTTTGAAGAGGGTTGACAGAGAGTGGAAGGCATGCGCGATCTTCCCTTTAAATTTAACCCCAAATTCGAAAAAGTGTGTTTCTTGCAAAATTTTATAGAACATAGAGGGTAAAAATGCAAAATTTAAAAATAAGGGGCAAGTCCTAATGTTGACCCAAACATAGGGGTGTATTGCGCCAATTACTCTATTTAAGGAGACATCAATTAATGAGTTTGACAATTTAGGCAATTAAAGCAAAATCTTTAAGTCTATTTAGAGTTATGAGTCTTATTTTAAGACAACCAAAGAATGAATAAGACCAAACAAATTGGGATGGGGGAGTATAATACATGGGAAGGTGAAGGATGTACTATACACTAAATAATAAATTGTGATAAATGAGTGTGACTTGTTAACTTGTAGCTTACAAGGTGTGATTAATGTGTAATGAATAATCTTAACCCTTGATATTTTGGTAGACAAATGGACATCCACTATACACAATTTTTCATAACATTCCTTCTTGGATGTTCATTACACAAAAACATGTCTCGTTAAAACCTTACTAGCAAAAAATCTTGCGTCTAATTTAACACCAAAACATCTAAACGAAAAAATATTGTTGTGCGCACGAATATTTTTGGGAAAATTTGTATTAAGGACATGGGAAGTTTACCATTTATTAAAAAGGGTGTAAATATTTCTAAATTTGTAAAGAGGGCATAAGGATGTTTAAAATTTATATAAAGGGTACGACACCCCATATAATAATTTTTAAACTTTCTTAAATCATTTTTACAAATTTTAATATATTGGCAAAAGAAATAAATAAATAGTCAAAGTACAATTATTATAATAACTAAAAAATTTTGAAAAATAAAATAAAACACGAGTAGAACCATAAAATTAAAAAAAAAATATGTAAAACAAATTCACTCCCATCACCGCCCCACCCCCTCATTTTCATTTTTTCACCTCTCAAACACCTATTTTTCAGTATAAATAATATAGTTATAAATGAAAAAAATAACTATCACCAAAAAATTATAATTTTACAAAATGACAATATAAATTAAACGTAATGGTAAATATGGTAGTACAAAATACTTCCGCGTAAAACATTAAAAAATGTCCGTGCAAAATATGCATATATCAAATATTACAAAAACATATTAAAAGGAATAGGTAGCGTTACAAGGCACATATTTTATACAGCATTGTAATCATTGTACAAAAAAATCAAGAAATTATTTACAAGAAAACTATTTTTTTTTGGGTAGGGTGTGGTGGAGAAATTTTAGCTGAGAAGGTGGGCGTAGGTCGTTGGAGGTGGTTTTTTTCATGAAAATTTGATTTCAACAGCAGAAAATTAATCAGGAGGGATGAGGGCAATCACGAGAGAGGGTTATATTTATACATATTTTTTGATTTTTTTTTTTATCTATATTTTTTGGTTATTATTATAAATTTATTTTGAATGTTTTTTTCCGTTTACCAATATATTGAAATCTGTAAATGGGGCTTAAGAAAGTTTAAAATTTATTTTAAAGGGTGTCGTGCCCTTTATAACAATTTTTAAACTTTCTTGTGCCCTTTTTATAAATTGTGAAATATTTACACCCTTTTTAATAAATAGTAAACTTTTCATGCCCTTTATACAAATTTTCCCAATATTTTTTCGAAAATCTTTACATGATTCTAGTTGAGAAGTTAATATATGATTTAAAGCATCTTGAATATCTTCGGAGGACAACTTTATCGTCCATGTGTCTAATCTGAAATTTCACTCTTATCTGACCACTTTATCTTCCACTATACATATTTTGGTTTCGTTTATACTATTAATACATTTGATGTTTTATATTTATGCGCATAATATTATATAAATGTTATTCAATAAATTATATATCAGAGTTGATTCGTGGGATTATTCAAATGCATGGAGAACAAAAATACGTCTATCAATACCTAACGAATTAACATTCGAGAATAAGAAATGAACTAATCAAACAACATCAATAATACTTTAGCAATTTTCAATAATGCTATTTATCAATAATATACACCACGTGCAACGAAAAGTGTAATACATCATGTGCAACGCAAAGTGCACTTTTATATATATATATACTAGTCAAAAACCCGTGCAATGCACGGGACAATTGGACGTCTTTGATACGATCATAAAGAAACACGGGCTACATCTTTAAGCAGAAAATTCAAAGTTTTGTCTTGTACATAAATAACCTACTTGATCTTACAAAACATCGGTGATAATGCACGGAACAATAGAAGTATATAAATGAAACTGAATATGAGAACAAATAAATAATAAGAGTGTACAATTGTTTGCAAGATCATCAATATAATTGAATAATGAAAACTAAATAACCATAAGTTATTGTTTCCGCCCCCAGACCACACACGGCCAACCCCCATCCCGCTTAAAAAAGATAAGTTATTGTCAAGCTGCATTGATTCCCATTTTTTCTAATATTTTTATTTAAAGTATCTCATTTTATCAAATTCGTTTTTCATCACATTTGGTTAAGAATCCTTTGATGTAGTTACCATTTTTTGGCTGCATACTGCACAGAAAAATGTTATATTAAGCGGAAAATGTAGATTCATTCTCAACTAAAAGAGCCAATAAGCAAAATATATTTCACTCAAACATGAAGGCCTTATAAAATCTCATTTTGTGAGAACTTTATAAAAAATAAAAAAAAAATTGTAAAAAGAATATTTTTTAATGATGGGGCCTACTTGATAATCTACATAAAAAATCATTCAAACTGTTGCCATTAATTCTCGCATTCTCATTCAAACACATGTCAAAATATATCATTCAAATTATTGCCATTAAATCGCTTTTAATTCTAATTCAAACACATGTCAAAAAAATCATCTAAACTATTGCCAATAATTATCGCCTTTAATGCTCATTCAAACACATGTAAAACAAATTCATTCAAACTCCTCTGCGTTTAGGAGAAAATTCAGTTTGTAGAGTCCTCTCAAGTGATTGAGTCGAATCGCTTCACCCCCACCTCCCACCCCCCCAATTTGTTGTGCTGCTAATTGAGTGTTCATAATCTACATTATTGACATAATGACAGATTATATAAATACCGCATAATGAATGCATATATCAGGGTGGAATGCAGAGAACAGTAATAGTTTATACCTTGCTTGGGTGAAATGTCTGGTTAATATGTAATATGTGTTTCATGTATATATTTATAGTGAGGGAATGTGATTTTTTAGACTGGTGGTTTATCTTGTAATTAATTAATTTAATATTTATACGTTTCTTCAAATTAAAAATTTGTTAGGATTGTTTGTTGAGAATACAAAAAGAAAGATTGTTAGGATTGCTTGTTGGGATTAAAAAAATAAAGATTGTGGTACGTTTTTTTTCGAGATTGTTGTACATTTTTTTCTTGGGTTATAGTGATTTTTTTATAAAAATTTATTGTTTAGATTTTATTTTTTGGTTAAGTGGGCATTGCAGAATATTGTACAGTTGGTTTATCCTGTACATTTGTTACGACTTTTTTTTGTTTTTTTTTTGTTTTTTTTTTTGTTTTTTTTTTGTTAGATATAGAATTATAGATATAGATTGTTGCACAGTTTTTTTTTTTTTGGGTCTAATTTTGCTTTTTTAGTTTGAGTGGTTTTTTTCCTTACTTTTTTGGGTTTGGGTCGGATCTTTCCGGTAATCGGGTTAAATCACCCTTTCAAATATATATAGATATAGATATATATATATATATATATATATATATATATATATATATATATATATATATATACTAGTTTAAAACCCGTGCATAATGCACGGTCAATTTAAATTATTTCTAAGAAAAAATGATTCATATATATGACCATCATCACTAAAATGGTATTATGTAACCGAGGCGAAATAGGAAGTTTGGATGGGAATGCGAAAGAGGAAAACATTGACTACCGATCGATCAAGTACTAAAAAAACGAATTACACAACACAACATGGTTTAACACTTCTTTTTTATTGTGATTGTCCTATTGCATATCAATTAATCCTATTACATGTCAAGATTGGAAAAGTATGGTATGTCACTCGTTGTGACAACCATTGTGATAGTAGTATTTCCCTTCATAAACAGTTTTGAAAAATCTCATCGCAATCAAATGCTTGGTGTCTGCAACATGCGTTCATGCTCAAATTAAGACATTTGCATGATCCAAGTCTTAAGGGTATGTGAAATAACAAATAAACTAATAGATCTTTTGCAACACAAATAGTTTATGGATATCTACAACGAAATTCTTTTCTTCGAATGTTGAGTAAAATTACCTTCGTTTTTCGAACTGACTAATTTAAACTACTGACAACCAATCATCAAAAATCTTTAACGGAAAAAAGTAAGAAAAAAATAATTGCAATCGTGTCAATTTCTTAAGTACACATACATTCCTACACTTTCAATGGATTACATCCAAAGGATGGCCAATTTAAATATATAAGAAAAAAAATATGAATCAGTTCTTGCATAAACTAAGCCCAATATATATAAACTCTCAGATGCATTCTATTTTTATTTCTGCCTATTCAAATAGCCTTTTTAGTAGATGCAAAGGAAGTATTAAACCAAATAAGAAAACAGATTTTTCAAGTGTTTTTCGTCATGCCCACACGGATCTTTTACCTCTATAATTGAAACCGGTAAAATCTTTGAACAGATCCATAACTTCTGGAATCGAGCCATGAAATTGGGTTGTGTGGTCATCAGGATGAACCAAACTCTAGCTCGTTTGTATTTTCATCAACCTGATTTATGTAGAAGATGAGATGAGGACAGTAACATTCATGAACAGCCCATTAGAGAACAAATGAAATAAAACACCATAAAAACATAAGCTCGCAATTCAAAATTTTGGTGCTTCCAATGTAGAATCAAGACAATCAAATGGATCAAAGATAACACAATATGATCCATCTGACTTCATTAGAAATACACATTGTCCCAAGGAAAACACAACCTTATGCTAATTCGAAAGAAGATTAGGAGAAATACCAACATTTTTGCATGTCTTTTGTCAATTATGGACTCCTAAATGCTAAAACATCAGCACTGAAATAAACGGACCTTTATCAATACAACAAACGTATAAGGATCTTGCTGGCATTACTTACCTGCTACATAACAGAGCTTGGTGTCATTGTGCATTAGTAGACAGAACATGGAAGAACATGTAAGCGTATAGCATAATAGCAGGTAGAAGAACATCAAGAAATAACTTTGATAATGTCCTTGCAGCTAGGCTTTCCGCAACTAACTTGAAGGTTTGGACTATTAATTGAAGCGTCATTGACTAAGTATCTGCAGTGAAAAAACATAATAGTCATCACATAAGCGCCAAACTCAATATGTATTCGAACATTAAATGATTAAATATTAACGATTCAAGTTCCCATTACATATTATATGACAGACCTCCAGTGTTTTCAAGCAATTTAGGAGCAAGAGAGAGTTTGGATAGAGTTCTGACGTGACACGTTGCCTTGAAAACTGTTCATGTTCCCAGGCTACAGCAGCATAGTTATATAAACACCAAAACACAGGCACATATAGAGGTTCTGGATTAAGTTCACAATTGCTTCAAAACCAAGGGATTGAAAATTTAACAAACATATATATCAAATTTGAATCACCTTTCGTTGAACGTAATCCACGCCTTTAGAGAAAAAATTCAAAGTCCATCAAATTCTACTAAACAATTTAAAAAGGTCAACCCATTCCCTATTCCAATTAATACTGACCAATAAAAACAACATACATTCTTCCTCTTTGCTACGTAAATAATAGCTTATCTGGCCCTTTGCAATAGTCATTAGTCATGTCCTTTCATGATAAATGACCAGAGCATATAAACACAGCACATTCTACGCTAAATGTTAAGTCAAGAAATCATCCAACATACATAATCAAAAAGAAATCCAACAACTTACACAAATTGTTCAAGCCTAATCTCTTGCACGTAATCTGCTAAAAGAGCCACCTTCATCTTATTCAAAATCTGGCTTGGGTATAGTAGAGGGTATGTTAAAACTTTATCGGAAGAGAGTATGAGTGGCCGTAGTCGTCACTCTCTTTGAATCTTCTATGACTATCCAATAAAGCTCTCCATCATCGTCATCCTGTTGAAAAACAGAAGGAATTTAATAGCATTACCTTTCACAGCAATTACATGAGAGAAAACCAAACCCAAGAGCCAATGTATATGGTTTCTGAGAGAAAAAAAAAATATTTAAGCTTAATTGCTTTACAAAGTTAACTTGCCGATAAATCTAAATGTCAACAAAAAAATAACAGAAATAAAGATAAATTTCATGTTATAGTCCGTGGATTAGTTTGAAACCCGTGACAATGAGAAAGAACAAATAGCTAGCCCTTTACGATTGCATCACATGTGAAGAAATATTTAGGGGCTTCCTGCCGACTATAAAAAAAACCATTTGAAAAATTGATACCTTGAAAGTGCATGATTGGTGTGCAGAAGATTTATCAAGGATGCTATTGTAAATCTCTTTCTGTGCTCCGTAGACAATCGGCTTAATTCAAGGAAAAAAAACCCGAGCATCCATTAATATGTCTAATTCAACTAAATCAAAGATTCACAAACCATGCCATAATGTAGTTTTTGTTGGTCCATTGACTCCCATGATTGCTGTCAAAACCATGCCATGGATGTACTGCTTATATCCTATAGTAATCAAAGCTTGTCCAGACATACATTTGCTTATCAGTGAGAAAGAATATGTATAAACAATGAAGTAAGTAATCTTGTTGGAAAGCAATAAATAATAAAATGACGATTTTTGAACAAATTTTGAATCAAACACCAAAATAACTACACAAAAAAACTGTAATAAACATTAATCATATGATGTATGAAACAATAGACATAGTTGTGTCTCTTAACACATCATAGACGACTCATCTATTGGACACCCAGTGGAATGGAAGATATTTCTTTTAACGTGTTGACTCTAGATAATCCATTTTCTGCTGCAAACCTATTAATTTAGCTTCAATCCAAAAAAATCAATTGCATCTCACGCATTAAGCTTTGTGTGCATAATACTATGTAAAGAAAAGGCAGAAATAGTAATCCTTAAAAAAGCCTTTTCAAAAAAAAAATATTATCATATATAGTGAAAGATTTCAACTTACAGTGAACAATGGTAAGTTCATTTCACAATAAACTAACAGAAATTTGCACCATTTAACCACTCAATTCCATAGTCGTGTGAATCTGCAAACAACGAATATAAAAAAAGAAGAGTAAATCAACATTTAGTGTAAAATTCAACATATTCCAAGAGGAATATTCGAGGTTGAAAAAGTTTCCTTACCCAGATATTGATGAGTGGATTACTCATCCAGTTAATTTCATTATCAATCAAACAATCAAACATGGAGAAGGACCTTAAAAATCTACAATGAATGCTTGTTTATCCAACCCTTCATCTTCCTAACAAATATGAAAGAAAAAACAGACCAATTCAAGCAAAAAGGGAAAGACATATGACATAGATGTAGCAGTGTCTCTCTTACCTATAAAGGTCCATCGATTTGAATTTCCGGCCAAAAGGATATGAAGCCTCGGCTGAAAACGGGAAGACAAAATCGATGATATATCCTGAAATCAAGCCTTCCTCTCGATCTGAAGCATAAGAACTCAAAGTGTGAACGTCCTTTGAAGGAAGGGCTTTGCGGAAAGATCCAGCCATTAAAAAGCAATGAGCCATGATTATAGAAAGAAAAGTGTAAATGCGTAAAAATAAATAATGCAAAATCAGTGAAGATTTGACAGTATGCGGAGGTGGTTACAACTATTTGAACTTTGAATGTGTCGATGAAAACGATGGAGAAAGATAATGTTTGTTGTACGATAGGTGTTTCTGTTGGGATTATCCAGGAATGAGTTTTCAAAGGATTGACGTGTTTTATGCGAAAAAAAAATTCCTCGGTTTTGGACGGGTTATTTTAAGGGTTTGGAGCAAAATAATGGGTAATTGGGTTAAATCTTGCTTTCAAATATATATAGATATAGATATAGATATATATATACTAGTCAAAAACCCGTGCATAATGCACGGGATGCTTCAACCATACAAACCAACACTGAAATATCTAACTCCACACCAAAGATAATACGTTGAAGAAATCGGTAAAGGTAAATCTGTATTTGTACACAACTACGAAATATGTTTATGATAAGCATCACTTGTCGTCAGGAAACATAAAAATTTAGTACATAGTGTTGTCGTATTATAGTTGTAAAACAAATCAACTATGTCTTCATGGCATAACTCAATCGTAACAAAGCAAGGTGCTATAGTGACAGCATTGTCATTGAGATGTAGCAGCCTTGCCTTTGAGCAGTGACGGATCCAGAATGATTATCCAGCGGGGTTCGTAAATATTTAACACAAGAAATATTTTTTTTCACAGGGTCCGAAATATTTTTCTATAGGTAGAATGTAGAGTATTTCTATTTTTAACGGGGTCCGTGGACCCCCCCTATAGTAAAGGTAGATCTGCCTCTGCCTTTGAGCCTCTGTGTGGAAGAAAAATAAATTGCACACACCCCTGCAAATTGTATCATTGAGGCACATACGTTCTTTACGAAACTCTAGGGAAGAGGCAGTACAATCCTTATTTTACGTCCATTGAGGCACACTTTCTTTATGAAACTCTAGGGAAGAGGCAGTACAATACTCGATTTACGTCCTTTATAGAACTCTAGGGAAATTGGGAACCCTTTGGATTGAGGTTCAACCTTTTTTTAAAAGCAAATCAACTCTTTTCCATTATGTACCGTAGTTGAGCCATTATTTGTAGTGACAACACACCAATACTAATATTAAAAGTATGAAGATTTCATCCCACGCTCCACTTAACAACCCCCCCCCCCAGTCAACAAAGATCCTAAATAAAATTTACCTCCAGTTTCTTACATAACAAACTAAAAAACATATTATCATCATTCATACATCAATATGTAAAAGAGTCGAACCTTCATTATCCTTAAAAATACAATAACGTTCACTAATCATACTATTTAATATTAATCACAAATGTCCTCTTCGCTAAAAATCTCATGAACTTGAAAGGACTAAATCACATAAATATCCGTCTTTCTACTAATAGAGTCCCAAGGTGGAATCATCTTGTAGACATTGAACCTCAATGTCTTTCGCAATGAACCGCACTACCAGATATGAACATGTTCGCCATATTTTACCCTGAAACTTAGAGAATGGAATTCTTTATCAAATGGTCAGTACCAAATCAATGGCATGTTATTTTGACATGGCCTTTAAACATAACCAACTATCCAATATTGGAATCCGCTTATCAAACTGGAAACTAAAAATTGGCGAACGCTATTTTGCTCTTCATGTGATCCACAAAACCATTATTACCGCATAGTCATTTTCATCAATCATGGATTCCAAATATTCGGTGTATTGAAATTATCCTTTCATTTAATTGTAAAATGCCCTCCTTGTAAGCTGAAAGTACGTGATTTAGCAACTTGACTGAATAGCATCTCGTAGATCTCTAGAAGATATTTACGAAACACAACATCCAGCCTAGCATCTAAAGTGTTGATCTTTGACCCCATAGATGCTATTATTTCAACATTGAAAGGCAACGGACAATGCGTAATGAGCTTTAACGCACATCCCACTGGTTTTGGTATAGACTACGTTAGCTCTTTGCTGAAAAAATCTAACCGAACTTTCCATACCCATTCCGGCATGAACCGCAATTGTATCTCTGTCAAATTAAAACCATTTATAAGCAAATGGGTTCCAAGAAAAGCTCAACGGCTTCCAACACTTCCCAAAGCATAAATGGGATGCCATCTGAGCCTTCTTTACCATCTTGGGCCTTCCCCTGAGGCACATTGCCATCACATACTTCATTAGCAAACATGGTGCAAAATTCCGTGAAACATCGGCATCGGCATCGATAGCTTTTAAGCAAGCAATGAGAGCATCATACATCCTCACATCAAAAGGAGCACCATACATCCTCACATCAAAAGGAGTATTAGAACAGGTCTTCCGAACCTACGGCCCTGAAGCAGTAAAAATAAAACAATGTATCAAACTTTTCAGAAAAATATAAGATCTAACAACTAATCCGACATAATGAACAAAAAGTGACCGGATCAAAAAATTCAATTACAAAAAACAGATTCATAACCAAAACTCACCAAATTCTAGAAGTCGAGGATCATTGAGATCGATGACGAACATTTTTGCACATTCCTTTCCATAGTACGTGTTGTGATGAGATATTAGAAGGGAAATGGATAGGCGCTCAACAACCTACTTGGATGGAGACAACAATTTATTGATATTGGTGAACAATCGACCTTGATTGCATCCCTTGTACTACAACACAGTATTCAAGAAACACACACACACACAAAAAACCCACACCAGTCACAAAATAAATAGAGGACCCGTAGGTAGAAAAGGTATCGAGATGAAAATGCAATGAGTTAATTAGGGGGAGAAGTGAAAAAAAATTGGGCAAGCGGCAACATACCAACAAATGAGATGGTCACCAACTTCAGAATAGGCTAGAATATCCACAAAATTGGACAATCCTCAACAACAGCAGGGTGTTAAAATTCATTCCCTCATCCAACATCAACATGACAAAAGAAATCAACAAAAATAGAAGAAATGAGGTCACAACATCCAAGCCACAAATAAATAATCTCCACAACATTTTAGATCATTACACTAACACTTACTTACCCATTGGTTGAGAGTTTTATCATTCACGCTTTACCCACAAAACATCTAGAGTAACAAAGGCTGAAACATGAAAAATATGAAATCATAAAGTTGCAAGTAATTCAAAATCATAACAAAGTTAATTAGTACATTATTATGAAAATGATCAACATATAAAATGTACCAACATAGAAACACCTGACCCAACCTGCCAGACACACTTGAGTCGCGCTTTATTGCTCCGGTGAAGCCGTTTAGACAAAACAACTCACCGTCAGAAAGAAATATAGCACCGTTTCCTTTTGTGTCAAAAGAAATACAGTGTCATTTCCTTTTGTAATTGTCGCTTCTTGTCCCTTCGAAGACCATTTTGGGTTTCCCATATGAAAATCAGAGGATCCATTTTCACATCCCATAGCGATGGGGCTTCTGACTTTTGTACGAAAGCATAAATATTTTACCATTGAAGGATTACAAAGCTTAAAAACAATATTAATATAACAACAACAAAAAAATGGCCTTGAAAATTACCTCCCCGAAAACAATCAAAAGCAACACATAAAGCTCACTCCAAGCTTAGCCAATAACGCTTATTGTTCTTGATTGTAGAATGTGATACTCAAATAAAAAAAAATTAGCCTGCAGTGAAAACGTCTCGGTTAAGATTAATAAAAAAAATCGAATTATTATAGGCATTAAAAACCCTAGATAAATTTCCAAATAATATATTGTTAATGAATATTTCATTTTCAGACATCAAGGACAATTATATTTTTGAAGCAAATTAAATAACATAACCTCGTTGAGCAGATCAGATTTGTCACAGCTTTGAAATTCAAAAGCTGATGAAAATTGTTGGAGGGGGTGGTCGTTTGAAACGTATGAAATGAATCCAATATGAATCGCAGCCGAGCAATATGAATCCAATATGAAACGTAATCCAGATTGGGTTTCTTCCCTAATTTCCCCAGCCGAGCAATTCCCTAAAATGGCCATAATTGATAATACGTGCACAAATCGCAAGCGTGTTTAAGTGGGTTTGGAGACCCATAATATGAATCCAAAAATCAGACTAATCGAAGAAGTTACCTTATGATTCCCACTTATCATCCCATATGCATAAAACGATGAGGAAACCGTTGAAACACCATGGGCCGTTATTAAGAACTCTGAGCATGTCCGTTTCTGTAGTGAAAATGAACTGATATATATTTCTCATCAGGCGAATCGGTGTGAAGGATTTGCAAGCCCAAGACTTCGATAGCTTAGGGTTGAGGCCCCGAAGTTTAACGGGGACGTGGAGATGGTGGTTCATGTATCAACTGCCAATCACGTACGTAAACTGCAATATACCTAAACTGCAAATTCATTTCCCATGTTCCCACGTCCCACGTTTGTCTGAAAAAAAAATTCAAATACCAAAGTAGTAAAAGAGATAAGAGTGAAACAAATTATAAAAATAAATTTTAAACTATCACTAATAATAAAAAGAAATTAACCAACCCACTATTACCACAACTTCCATTCTAACTCCCCATTATTCCCTGTTTCCCACGTCCCTATGCATAAGAGTGAAACAAATTATAAAAATAAATTTTAAACTATCACTAATAATAAAAAGAAATTAACCAACCCACTATTACCACAACTTCCATTCTAACTCCCCATTATTCCATGATGCAATTTTTAATAATATTTTTCTTTTATTTTTTTGCGGGTTTCCGGGTATGAAAAACGGTTTTTGCAGTGTAATTTCCGGGTCAATTAGCGGGTAATTGGGTTAAAACCCTTCCTCTATATATATATAGTATAGATATATATATTGTATTAAGGACAAACTGAAATTGATTGGATTAAAATATCCTTTATTTTTAATGGATCTTTTAACTTTCAACTCAACATCTTTTTTTTCTCTTAACAATCGCACAACCAATTTCGTTTCGAAAAATGTTTGTGTCATAGCAAAATCTGTACAACAAAATAGCACAACAACATTTTCTACTATTGACTTTTAAAGATCTCATTTGATTAATAGCTCTCACGTTATAATCAATAATCCAAAAGTGTGTTGTGCATTTTATTGTATCTATTTTGTTGGGCCACTATAACTATTATTTCATTTCAGCCTCCCTTTTCATTACCTTCAAGAATCCGTCGACTCCACCACCCACCTGTGCTTTCATGAATCTAGCGACACCACCAGCCACCTCTGTTGATGACCACCATACTTCATATTTCTGAATTTTTTTGAGGGGTCATATTTCTGATTTTAATTCATCATTTTTCGTCCCAGAATATTGCTCGATTGAGTCTGTATACACATAAGACAATTCGCTAGAAGAATATTTAGGTGATATTGAAGAACATGCTTCAAAATCATCCGATTTCGGTTTTAGTGTTTTGTGGGTAGTTTTAGTACTGCCTGGAGTAGTATTGTGATAATCATCTCTTATTAATCCCTCTGTTCTAATTTATCGGAGACAGTTGCAAAAATCACGCATATTAAGGATATGAGTTAATATATTAATTTTTATAA
The DNA here is from genome assembly GCA_024500145.1 of Gentiana dahurica var. dahurica. NCBI lineage: Eukaryota > Viridiplantae > Streptophyta > Magnoliopsida > Gentianales > Gentianaceae > Gentiana > Gentiana dahurica. The sequence goes on from CM044897.1 coordinate 125,683,483, forward strand.
TGAAATAACTATAATATCCTTGGATATAATTAATGTGATCTTATTTTTCATATCTCCTAGTGTTATAAATAAGAGTAAATAAATAAAAACACAATAAATGTTGTATTGAAAATTGTACTGCCGGCCTCATAGAAAATGAAACAAAATATTTTGACAACTGTCTCATTATTGCGGAATAGAGGGGTATTTTTTTGTGTTATTTGTTTATAAAGGACGTGTTTTGATACTTAATTATGCACTTAGGACACATTTAAAAGATCATTAGTTATAAGGACACGATTCATTTATTTATGTTCCCAAAATTACCCTTTTATGAAATCCGTAAAGCCCAAAGTTGTGCAGAATCTGGAAATGTTTTTCAACAAAAAATTGTCTACAAGCTTCTTCGCTTCATCCAGCTTACCCAATTCCAAAAGAAAAGAAACATTTTGGTGCGCAAGATTCTCTGTAATGCATCCAGTGATCTTAGCTTTTTCGTATGTCTCTAAAAGACGTGAGGTGAGATTTTCAACATCCCCATCTTTGGGAATGGCGTCCATCAGGAACTTTACGTAAAGATTGAACAGTGTGACTGAAGGCACACAATCAATACCCTCCTCATAGACCTAAAGATGATAAACGAGCATTTGCAGTTCGGTAAAACTATATTAATCAAATATAAGAATGACAAATTCAGGATATCCCAATATATTTACTTTAGCTTTTTACCTCAACAGCTCTGCTTATGCTATTAGGAGAAGGTACTTCGTCCGTCTTTTTCCCACTTTTTTGGTCAGCAAATTCATATCTGGCAAGCCAATCCCAATATTCAGGATATTTTTTAAGCCATGAAGTATCTCATTTCTAATGGAACCCGAATTGGCCAAGTCTGTTGCTTCTAAGATCTCAAGAAATCTAGTTCTGAGGCTGAAATTAGAGGAATGGGCTTCAATTGCCCCTGAGTACACTTTTTGGAGAATATTCAAACCTTGCTCTCGAATAAAGTCTGGTTTCTCCTCCTTCGGCTCTCCATCAAGTACTATAGGTGCTAAATTCATTAGCTTGATTTCTTGTTTCAATGGATTGATTTTGTTTTTAGCTTGGTTTCTTGTCATCAGGTGTCACAGCACAAGGTGTCAGTGCATAAGGTCTAAGAACTTGTCTAGTTCTTTTCGTAGTGTTAATCCGTATTGAAACTGTAGTGTGATAGAGATTTTTCATTTAAGAATTTCTCGTGTTAAAACAGGTTCGAAATTGAGATTGTGTGGTATTTGTTGCAGGTACTCGGAGTCTTCAGACTGCTGCGACTGGGTCGGAGGTTTCTGGTACTTTAAGGCACTTATATTGGTATGCAGAACTCACAATTTAGGTAAAATAGTGCAGCAGCTGACTGTGTGAAATGATTTAATCAAAGAAATTGTATATGTAGAAATAGGCTAATTTCTCTAAAGTGGCAAAATCTGATACTCTGTTGAGAATGGACAAAAAAGAATGAATTTGTTTTTACAGCATATATGACTTGGATTTATCTTTTTCTATTTAGATAAATATGCATTTCAACCTTATTTCCTATTTTTTCTATGCAGTTTCTCAAGGTACTGGTGCCCATCATAGTTAATCATATGTATTAGTCCATCTGTATTAAATCGATGCTATTTGCTGCTTAATCACTTGAGCTCGATCACAATTTCTCTATGTGGCATTGGAGTATTTGCACGAATTAGGAATTGTTAACAGATTTAAAGCCAGAAATAATTAGGGTGAAATAATTATGTAGATCGGAGTTTTATAATTCGATACTCCCTAGGCTCGAGCTCGAATCGACTAAAAAAGTTCGGGCTAGATTAAGCCATAAAAAGGCAACATGGAACTCGACATGGCTAAGTACTAGATATAGCTCGATGCGACTCAGAAGCTCGATTTCCCCTGAAAAATCTTCCTAATTTTGGGACAAAAAGTTCAACAAAAATGTTGATGTCACTGCATATTTAATTACCAATGTCACTACATAAATTGTTGATATCATTCATATATGATTGCTGATGTCACTACATAAAATGTTGATGTCACTGCATAACTGATTGTCAATGTCACTGCATAAATTGTTGATATCACGCATATATGATTGCCGATATCACTACATAAAAATATGAATTAAGGTGAAAGATTTATGTTGATCGTAGTTTTATATCAAAATATATAGCTATTTGAAGTCGATTTTATGTAGAAAAGAAATTGATTTTATGAAATTAAGTCGGAAAAATATCAAATGTCATCACGGTGTTGGTTCATCAAATGTCACTGCATCCCGGTGATCACTGCATCGCGGTGTCTCTGCATCGGGGGTGGCCACTTCATCGCGGTATCTCTGCATCGGGGGTGGCCACTGCATCACGGTGTCACTTCATCGCGATGTCTCTGCATATATGATTGCCGATGTCACTGCATAAATTGTTGATGTCATTCATATATGATTGATGATGTCACTGCATATCTGATTGACGATGTCACTGCATAAATTGTTGACGTCACGCATATTTGATTGCCGATGTCACTGCATAAAATGTTGATATCACTGCGTATATGATTACCGATGTCACTGCATATAAAAAATGATATTGTAATTTTATATTGGTAGACGGATATGGTGTCGTAATAGGAATGATAACATTGTTCTTATGTAGATGCTTAATGTGAGACAACTTTAACATACCCCTCAACTTTAATTTTCTTGTTTTTTTTTAATAAATATTTTCCCTTTTTTCCATCTATTTTTTCCATCCAAATTAATGGAACATAGACGGATTACATTGTAAAATTTTCGACAAAATAAGGGATAAAAACGTCACTGCATCCCAGTTCATCAAATGTCACTGCATCCCAGTGATCACCGCATCCCGATGGTCTCTGCATCGCGGTGTCTCTGCATCGGGGGTGGCCACTTCATCACTGTGTCTCTGCATCGGGGGTGGCCACTGCATCGCGGTGTCACTTAATCGCGATGTCTCTACATATATGATTGCCGATGTCACTACATAAATTGTTGATGTCATTCATATATGATTGCTGATGTCACTGCATAAGATGTTGATGTCACTGAATATCTGTTTGCCGACGTAACTACATAAATTGTTGATGTCAAGCATATATGATTGTCGATTTCAGTGCATAAAAATATGAATTAAGGTGAAAGATTTATATTGATCGTAGTTTTATATCAAAAGATATAGCAATTTGAAGTCGATTTTAGGAAGAAAAGAAATCGATTTTATGAAATTAAGTCGGAAAAATATCAAATGTCATCAAGGTGTTGCTTCATCAAATGTCACTGCATATTTGATTGCCGATGTCAGTTCAGATAAAATGTGGATGTCACTACATATTTGATTGCCGATTTGACAACTTAAATTGTTGATGTCATTCATATATGATCGCTGATGTCACTGCATAAAATGTTGATATCACTGTATATCTGATTACCGATGTCACTGCATAAATTGTTGATGTCACACATATATGATTGTCGATGTCACTGCATAAAATGTTGATATCACTGCATATATGATTGCCGATGTCACTGCATAAATTGTTGATGTCACGCATATATGATTGCCGAATGTCACTGCATAAAATGTTGATCTCACTGCATATATGATTGCCGATGTCACTGCATAAATTGTTGATGTCACGCATATATGATTGCCGATGTCACTGCATAAAATGTTGATATCACTGCATATATGATTGTCGATGTCACAGCATAAAAATATGAATTAAGGTGAAGGATTTATGTTGATCGTAGTTTTATATCAAAAGATATAGCCATTTGAAGTCGATTTTATGAAATTAAGTCGGAAAAATATCAAATGTCATCACGGTGATCACCGCATCCCGATGGTCTCTGCATCGCGGTGTCTCTGTATTGGGGGTGGCCACTTCATTGCGGTGTCTTTGTATCGGGGGTGGCCACTTCATTGCGGTGTCTCTGGATCGGGGTGGCCACTGCAACGCGGTGTCACTTAATCGCGATGTCTCTGCATATATGATTGCCGATGTCACTACATAAATTATTGATGTCATTCATATATGATTGCTGATGTCACTGCATATCTGATTGCCGATGTCACTGCATAAATTGTTGATGTCACGCATATATGATTGCCGATGTCACTGCATATATGATTGTTGATGTCACTACATGTATATGATTGCCGATGTTAATGCATCGCGGTGGTCAATGCATAGGGGTGGTCAATGAATCGCGGTGGTCAATGCATTGAGGTGATCACTGCATCGGGGTGGTCAAAGAATCGCGGTGGTCAATGCTTCGCGGTGGTTAATGCATCTTGGTGATCACTGCGTCGCGGTGGTCAATGCATCGGGTGGTCAATGCATCACGGTGGTTAATGCATGACGATGGTCAATGAGAAAAAGAAAAAATAAACGTTCACCGTCCAGAAAAGGAAAAAAAAAAAAAAAAACCACAAAAACACAAAACCACAAAAACACAAAACCAAAACCAGCATCTGTTAAGAAAAGATAATAAATAAATAAACATTCAAGTAGTATATATATCAAATGATAATATCGGTGTAGATCTATATTATAATATAGATCTAACACCGATCAACGGTGCAGATCATCCGATGTGGCCGGATGTGGCGCATACGGGTGTGGCACTATCATTTCCGATATCAAATCTCTTTTTCTATGGACGCGTGTTCCGTTTTCTTTTTTTCTTTTTTTCTTTTTTTCTCATTAAGGGTATTTGGGTCTATCTATCTAATTTTTATACTTATAACTAAGTGTTTGTTTTGAATGTCATTTTTACCTAATTAAATCCAATATGCGTCCTTTTAGATAATTGTCCCATTTTTTTTTTCCCTTTTTCTTTGAGGAAATCCATTTCCTCCATATGAATGTGCTAAACAATTTTTTTTTTACCGTAATTAGCATTAAAAAAACACGAGCACGTCTTATGTTGCCTTCAAGGTAGTGTCATGTCTATTGTATGTAGTGTAGTGCTGTTATGGCGTGTCATTGCATACGTAAAGTGTTACTGTAAATGGTCACTGTAATAATAGTTACATTAAAATTCATAAATTATTACTGCCTCACGTGGCTCGGTGTAACCTATAAGTCTGCAATGATGCACCAAAAATACCAACTTTGATTCCGAACACAAAATATTCTACTAAAACTGTCAAAAATAATATATTTTGTGTCATTCCCAAAAGAGGATAATAAAAAAATCAAGCCATAAATAATATTATTCAATGGACCCCGATCCCCTACGGTGCAAAGGTACACAGCGCGGCATGCTGTGCACCAAAACGACCCTGTTTGGTTTCGATTAAAATATAAAATAATAAAAAAAAAAACGGCGTCGCTTTGGCCCGAAACGACGCCGTTTCGGGTGCACAACACCGCACCGCACGGTCCGCATCCTTTTGTACCGTAGGGGATCGCGTTCCGTTATTCAAGGTAGAAATTAATGCAATTAGGCCCATTTACGCTCACGAAAGGGTAATTAATGTCTAAATATATATTATAAATGACCTTTATCAACGATTGTTCACGATGGGCGATTGAGGATCAGTATAAGCTCGTGGCACGCAAATTAGCTCGTATTGTGATAATTTGGAGCCTAACTTGTCGTCATTATTTGTTTATGTTTTTTTTTTTTGTTGTACACTTGTTATTGTTTTAGGGAGTCTAGTCGGTCTCTTTAAGCCATTAGAGTATTTTATTATTTGCGAGTTCTTTTTTTTTTCTCTTCAAATGGATCACTTTATTAACAAGCCATAAATAGAGGGGAAAAAAAAGAAAACAAAAAAATTAGGTTGAGGAGAAATTTTATATTATCTTGTACTTCTCCATTAGTTGTTTTTCCAAATGAGACTGATAGGTTGAGGAGAAATTTTATACTTTCGGCATCCAATTTATACTTTCGGTGAGTTCTATTGGCATCCAATTTATACTTTCGTCACCACATTTATATGTTAAAATATATGTGTAATTATGTTTCCAGAAGTAAAAAACGGGTGTCAATAGAATCCGCCTTATTATTTTAACGTTTTTTTAGAATTTAATTTATATTTTGACCCAATTTAAGGCCTATTTATTTTGCAGGTAGCCCTATAGCCATCAGTCAAGCATATACAAAGGCTCATTGTGGACGGCCTCAATAAATTTACCTTTGCCTTTTAAGGCATCTAAGTTCATGCCTATTTTTAAACAATGTTGTGGTGCCTCAAGTAGATTTATGGAGGTGACTTTAAAGGTCTTCTTTCAAAATAACCGGTGCCTTTACGGTATTTTTTGGGTGAATCTCGTGGATTTGAGAGGAAATCGTTTTTCTAGATTTATCAGATCTGTTGAGCCACAAGTTTGTGGGCATCCTCGTATCTTAGGAGTCTAATCACTTACATCAAGCCTTGCAGCTCTCAAAGTGCACCAAAACTTTAACCTTTTCAGTTACATATCTTCCCAAAAGATCATAACACGTAGCACCATTTAAAGGAAGTTTGATAAGAGGACGTGTTTGGCAAAAACCATTCACCCCTCTTGTTTGTTAAGAACCTTAATATATATTGATCCTATCAAAATTATCTTCACGAGGTCCAGGCACTTGTATTACGTTCAAATTACAATCCGGGCGATATCCGATATCGTGACGACGTGACATACTTACTTTTTCAAACATTTAACATTGTACCGGATGTCGAATGAATTCGATTAGGGAAACTTGAAAAATCTGTTCTAAAAGAATAACATATGTGAAAATATATTTCAAAAGCTAAATTTAGTAAACTATACACCGAAAATAGTTCGCTTAGGATTCACCACAAAAATTATTTTGGGACATATCTTTTCGGATAATGATAGAGTTACTCTTCCAATACATCATGTTCACACCCAAGATAATTGTGTGGTGGATTGTTTTAAGTTTTTTCTTTTACTTTTTTACAAGTGAAAGATATATGGTGAGATGATAATAGTGTAAAAATGGTATAAACTTAAGGGAGTAAACATATGACTCCTTTTTTTATTTTTTTTGAATGTTAACCATTACTTTGTTTACATTTGTTATTAGGGAAGTTATTGGGTGCACCCGCCATATGCGGAGTACACCCATTTAGCAAACTATACATCTTTCATTTTTAAACAGAATTTAAAATATGTGATCCGGATTTGTTTACTGACCAATTAGATGTATTTGAATATATTATACAAAAACTTTCCGTGTTATTATTTTGAATCATATTTTTTCAAATTTCCTATTTAAGGATGATTCCTTTGTCCTTCTCTACATGTCTTTGCAGAAAAACCTATTACCATTCTGGGTATTAAAAGATCACGTATCCTTGCTTTTAATGTGTTCTCCTCACATCTCAAATCATTCGTCGACAAGCATGTATACACAGCTAGCATCCTTTTTGATATGAGAAAGACCGTCAAAAGCTTTCTTTAATTTTAATTCTTAAAACAAAGAGAGCCACTATCTTCTCCTAACACCTTCAAACTCTAGCTTCTCCTTCTTCCTTAAAAAAAAAAAACAATGAATACTTCAGAGACTACAGTTATTGCAATGAAATTTCAAGATTTCTCTGTACTGGCTGTCGATAGTCAAGCCTCCATAATTCAATTGGAAACAGTAACACACACTGATTTAGATAAAACTTGTAAACCATGTACCAATATCTACTTTGCTGGTTCAGGAAATCTGACTTGTTTACAAGATCTGAAAGCTTCATTTCAAAGTACTCGGTTTCCACAGGTCAACACAGTGGAGGATGCAGCAAGATTTATCACCGAGCGTATCAATGCCATCCATCGTGATAAATGGTTCAAGGACAAAACGTTCGTAGATCTTCTTTTAGTGGGAAATATTGTTTCCACAAACCAACCACATCACATATTTAAGATCAGCAAAGGTGGAGGTAAGGAATATGTCATGGAGGAGGTCAATCAACCGATCGAATGTATAGGAAGCGGTAGGAGAGCGGTAACTCCTTGGCTTGGTAACTTCCGGGGAAACTTTAATCCCCAGCAGGCATATGATTTTGTCTACAAGGCCATCCGCTTGGCCTCCCTGCTAGAATGGGGAACGGGTGGAAATATCCGTATCATCACCATCCACAAAGATCATGCAGACACTAGTGAGTTGGAACAAGATAATCCAAGGGACTGTAACTCTTCCTATACAACTAGGACCGACACTAGTGACGACCCTAATTCTCCCTTTGTACAAGGGGTCACACGCAGAATCGATTGAGGGTGGAGCATGCTGAGGTACCAGGTATGATATTTTGTGATTATCTCTATGTTCTTTTCTTGGTTTATTGTGTATAGGGCTCTTAAAGTATCAAGTGTATTATGTCATTTTGTTATTACCATAGCAATATTGCAGATGAAATTACATTTTAGATTTACACAAACGCACTGTGCATTTCATCAATAAGAGTGACATTCAGATTTCATACATTATGTGGTAAAGGGGTCCACATTGAGGGTTAAAGAAAGAGGAAGAAAATAATAAAATATGCTGATATAATTGTAATTTTCTTTTTTATTAGATGTTACTCAATGGAAACAAATATTCAATGTAGATGATAATAAAATATTGAATCTTCTGTATCTTTTAAAGCATCGGAGTTGACTAGGGGGTCAAAGGATGAGAGAAAAATAAGAATTCTACAGAAATAATTAATAAAATTATAGTTTTTTTTCCGTAAAGATTTAACACAAGCATTCCTTTTGCCTCGAATCCTGGTCTCTTTACCAAGTTATAGCCTAGTGAATCACTAGGCTGATGCACCATGTGCAAAATTTTAGATCTTAACCAAGAGATACAAATATTTAAACGTAGATATATGATAATAATAGATATATTGAATATCATGCGTCAATTTTAAACCATCGATCCTCCAAAAAAATAAAACAAATAAGAGTGGTGCTACGGGCACATCCGTTTTACACAACGGTGTGCCACAACGGTGATCTTTACCGTTGATCTGTGTAGGATCTAGATGATCATCTATATCTCACATCAAATAAAACCATCGGAGTTGACTGGCTTAATTAAATTTACACAAACACTGCACATTGAGAGATTTTATGGTGCAACGGTTGTAGGAAGGTTATACCAAGTGGCATACATTAGAGCCTCTCATTCTTACTCTCTTTCACATAATACACTTTTATCATGTGTGAAAGGTTAAAAATGAGTGGTTGTAATATATGTCACTTGGTATAACCTTCCTACAACGGTTGTATTTTAAAATTTCACCTCATAATTTCATCAATAAGAATGAAATTTCAGATTTCATAGATTATGTGGTAAAGGTTTTGACACGTGGTAAATAAAGGGAGAGAAAAATAAGAAATATCTTGTAATAGTACTTATAATTCTTATATTAGATCTTTAATCAATAGATACACATATCTAAATGTAGATGATAATAGATATATTGAATATCATCATCAATTTTGAATCATCGAAGTTATATGTAGATGAGTGTTAGATATACTGAATATCATGCATCAATTTTGAAAAATCGAAAACTAGCTTAATAAAGGTATTTTTGTAATAAAAGAAGTATTGTAGTTTATGTAACGCCTCAGAATTTGGGCACGGTGACGCTACTTGAGAGCCATGATGGATCCAATAACTACTTAGCGTCCTCGTTTGATCTAGAATAGTTAATCCAACTGCATCAAAGTCTGTGTATGTGCTAAGTTTGTCCGTGTCTAGTGGTCTAAGTAAGAGGGTGGGAGATGTGGGGGAGCTTATTTGAAAATACTTAGGTGGCTGGATAATAAACTATTAATTAACATACTTGTGTAGTAAAAAGATTAAACATCATGTTATTCTTAGTAATGCACAAGTCTATATTGCGGTGTGTGGGCGGTCGGTAGAAACGAATAACTCTTCGCAAGTGAATAACTCTGCTGGCCCAAGGGCACCAGGAGTAGATGGACTTTACAATTGAATAACTTCGTATGTTCATAAGACCCCAAGTACGGAAGGACTTCACCGAACGTGTATACTATCGGGGCTAGCCTGTGGCTATTGGTGTGATCCACCAATAGGTTGCACCCAGATGTCTCGTGGTGGGCAGCACCATGCGTAGTGCCCTTGAATGCTGATGTAACAAAGATAAGCTAAGCTAGAAACAGTTAGCCACAACATGTTGATGAGCATGACGTGAACACTAGAGTTGAGTCGGTCTCATAAAGATAACTTAATAATAATAATGCAAACCTTTCCGTTTGTAGAACTTAATTGTACGTTAGCTTCTCACCCTTACTAAGTACTTATTTACTCACCCCTTTGCATGTTTGTTTGTGATTTGGGTGAGAAGACGAACAGGTTGACCATGGGCTCGATGAAGATGATATGGGTTGTTAATGATGCCTTGATGATGAAGTCTTATCCTATGTATTCTTTTATTTCCATTATATATTGTGCTAGACTAATTTGTAGTTATTTTCAAACAGTTGTGCTTTCCTTTAGACTCATTGTAAGACAAGTTTGTAGCTTTTGTACTTCGTATTCTGTAAGGCTCCGCAGTTTTAAATTACCTCTTTCTATCTTTAGAATGATTATAATCTATTCCTAGTAGCCGTTATGTTTTTACCCGAGTCTTTTTAGCATTCGTTTGCTTTTATTTGACACGACGACGACGTAGAGGCTTGCGTATAATATTAGATTTATTTAATGATATACTCGTCGAACGCCCTTCCGGATAAGGTTCGGTATCCGGGAGTATGGTGTTACAAGATATGTTATAATTAATTAATTTAACGGGCTTTTATTTACGAGGATTGATATATGCTGCAAGAGGCATGTTCGATATATATATTGGGGTTCCATTCTATGTTATTTTGAATATTCTCATTCAGTCATGGTTTGGACTTAGTTCGAAAATTGGATGTTGGTTCGAAAAAACTCCACAAGGATGACACGCACAAAAACTCTACAAGGAAACATTTCTATAATTAAAATAATAAATAAATAAATAAAGCAGCACGTGGTACTGTGGTAGAGCCTTATTGAAAACTAAAAGTATTGGTTTCATTGAATAATATTTTGTGTACAAGAGCTATTATATAGGGCTCATTTATCTTGTCCAATAAATGATGATGATGACGATAATAATAAAATACAAATAATTTAAATAATTATTCTTGATTTTTAATATCTTCAACACACACCTGCAATCTCGTGGAAAGATAGTGGACACGGAGATTGGACTTAAGCAATTCGAAGCGCGGACGAGCAAGCAGCTTGGTAAGGAGGTCGGCGAGCTGATCCTTGGAATTGAGGAAGGAAATGGATAGGCGTTTGGATGCCACTAGCTCTCGGACGTGATGGAATTCGATCTCAATGTGTTTGATGCAAGCATGAAACACCGGGTTGTGTGCAAGATAAGTGGCTCTGATGTTGTCACGCCACAAAGTAGGTAAAGAGGAAAGAGAAATACGCATCTCATCAAGAAGACTACACAACCATTGAACCTCGGCAGCAGTGTTGAATAAGTTTTTGTATTCGTCTTCGGTGCTACTTTTGGAAACTATAAGATGTTGTTTCGAGCGCCAACTGATGAGATTATTGCCGAGAAAAACACAATAGGCCCCAACCGAACGACGATTATCAGGATCAGCTGCCCAATTAGAATCAGAATAGGCCTGAAGAATAAGTGGTGAGTGATGGGAGAGAAACAAAACATCATAAATCGTGTGCTTGAGGTACCGTAAGATGTGTTTAACAGCGAGCCAGTGGTCATCTGTGCGAACATGCATGAACTTGCTGATCTTGTGGATAGCAAAGGCAATATCAGGACGAGTGAAGCTGAGATATTGTAAGCCGCCAACGATAGTCTGATACAGATAGGGGTTGGAAAAATGGGAGCCGATCCTGTGGTGATGCGTGATGAAGCCGACATAGGGGTGGTACATGGATTAGATTTATCCATGGCCGCCCGATGAATAGCTGAAGAATGTATTTTCGCTGAGTGAGATATAAGCCATCGTCGATGGGGACGGCCTCAATGCCCAAGAAGTATGACAAGGTGCCAAGATCTTTGACATGAAACTGCGAGCCAAGGTAGGATATAATCTCGTAATCAGAGAAGGAGAGGTACCTTTAATAATCACATGATCAACATAGATAAGCAAATATACACGATGGCCAGCATCTGAGTAAATAAAAAGGGATGTGTCGGCCCTAGGAGAAGTGAAGACGAAGCTAGTGAGGACATAATTAAGGTGGATAAACAAGCACGGGGGGCCTGGTGAAGGCCTTAGAGACTGCGTTTGATGCGGTAGACATAATCTGGATGAACGAATCCCTGTGGTTGCATGTTCGTTAAGATGCCCATGGGGGAAGGCATTTTTTATATCAACTTGACGGAGTGACCAACCCTACGAGACATCAAGAGAAAGAAGACGGTGAATGGTGACCGGATTGACGACCGGACTAAAAGTATTGGTGAAGTCAACACCTTCTACTTTATGAAAACCTTTTGCAACCATCCGAGCTTTATGACGTTCAAAGCGACCATCCGCATGATGCTTCGTGCGATACACCCATTTGTCACCTACAACATTCATGTGAGACTGAAAGACACAGATCCCAAGTGTTAGTACGTAAAAGAGCATTAATCTCCCTTTTCATCGCATTACGCCAAATTTGGTGTTTGGATGCTTCAGTATAAGAAGTGGGATCGGTAGTGGTGGTGGTATTGATGAGGGCCGTAGGAAGTGGGTAGCGGATGAAATCGGGCAATCGAGTAGGCTTGAGAGAGTTGGTTTTAGTGCGAGTAACCATAAGATGTTGCGGGAGAGGATCCGAGAAGGTAGAGATAGAGTAGGGGATGGGCTAGGTGAGGACGAGTCCGGGGACGATGGTGGTTTGGGAGGGAGTGGGTCTGTTGTGGGAGGGGGAGAAGCCGACGAGGATACAGGAGGGGGAGTGATAGAGGCCGGAAGCGGAACAATGATGGCGTCGGCGTAGGTGTATAAGGGAAGGTTGCTTCGTCAAAGACGACATGGCGAGCAATGTAGACGCGTCCAATGGAAAGGTCATAGATTTTGTAGCCATGATGATTGGGGTTGTGGCCAAGGAAGATGCAAGACTTAGAGCAAAATTCGGTCTTATGATGATTATATGGGCGGAAGTGGGGCCAGCATGCACAACCAAATACTTTAAGGAAAATATAAACGGGGATGCGACCATAAACCATTTCATAGGGGGATTCGTCATTGAGGACTCGGGTCGGGAGGCGATTTATAAGATAGGTGGTAGTGAGGAAGGAATCCTCCCAATAAGGGAGAGATAGGTTGGACTGAGCAAGAAGGGAGAGGCCGAATTCTACTTTGGCGGTGATGTTCAATGGCGCCGACTTGTTCGTGTGTGTGAGGACAAGATAAACGACGAGTGATACCTAGGGACGTGAGATAGTGTGTGAGATGCCGATATTTACCACCCCAATCAGTTTGCAAGGCCTTGAGTTTAGTATTAAATTGACGTTCAATCATCATAAGGAAGTCACGAAAAACATATTCCACATCAGATTTTTGCGTTTAAGTGGAAAGAGCCATAATTATTTTGTATAATCACCAATAGAACTAATATAATAACGGGAACCGTAAATTGAAGTATTAGTACAAGGACCCCAAACAACGGATCAAATCAAATCAAGAGGTGCAAAAGACGTAAAATCTGAAACATATAAAGGTTGACGATGACTCTTAGCTAATTGGTAAGGGGCACACACAGTAGAGGGTGCTTTATTCGGTAAACTAATAGCTAAATGGCCTAAGACTTGACGAAGCACGGGAAAGGAACGGTGTCCAATACGTTGATGCCAGGTGGAGCAAGAGCATAAGGTGGCGGCAAGAGCTTGAGCTGGAGAGTGATTTAAGGTATAGGAGCAGTGGTAGAGACCATCTTTGACAAATCCCCTATGATGGACTCGGCCCGAGTAATCCTTCACAAGAAAGTAATGGTTATGAAACTCAACGTATACAGAATTACCATTGGCAAATTGACGGATAGAAACTAAATTTTGTTTAAGAGGGAGTAACAAAAATATTATGTAAAGGATATGTGCGAGTAGGAGAAGTAATAGACGAAGAACCAAGGTGATAATTATTTAAACTGTTGAGTATTTTGTGTTGACGTATTTTAAAATATATTTATTTTGGTATATACAGTATATTTACTTTACAATTAATTATGTCACTATTAATGTTTTATATTTTAGGTGACACAAGTTTGAAAATTAGTCTTAGGGTTCATTTGTTAAATCTGAAATCTAAAATGAAGTCTGAAATCTGAATATTATAAGTAACTGAAATCTAAAAATTGAAAGTGTTTGATAACATTATCATCTAAAATGTGAAATTTTTTAACTTTATAATTTGTCACGTGTGGCTTTTCAAGTATTAGAAAATTAATACAATATATATACGAAAAATACAGATTTTTTTCACATAAAATTGAAAACCGAAATTATCTCAGTTTGTTTAGCGGTTGTTTTATGGTGGATATCTGGTGGAAAACGTACGTGTGAGTGATGTTTTCCAACGGTGCGGTGTTCTGGAAACAGTGATGATAAAAATGGCGGCGTAAGAATGAAATAAAATGAGTAGTGAATTTGGCAATGTAAGCCTTAGTTTTTTGTATTGATCCCCATTTTATGGATTATATTGAACCTTATTTATCTGTAAGTAACCGACTATAGTCGGGTATAATTACAATAAAGGACTGATTGTACAATTAGAGCCTCGTCTAGCCTGCGATCTCGAGTGGGCTTTGGCGGATGGCGACTGCAATGAACTGGCAGCTTCTCGTGTCCATTATCTCCATGTTATACCCAAATCGTTGTTATCCTTATCCTCCAAGTGTAGTGGGCTTGGTCCTTCGATGGGTCTGTTCGACTAATGAACTCAGCGGGTCGGCCCCCTTTGACTTCGCTTGACCTCACGTTGAGCGGCCGAGGTATAGGGGCCGACGACTTGGAGTTTCATGTTAACTAGTAGCTTTCGCGGACGGTGGTGGCCGACGGCCTTGTTCCTCTACTTTGGTGAACGGACGAACCCAAATAGGATTTTACGGGTCAGAACACGGTTTGTACCCATCAAAAATGTTATCAAAGTTGTGTGTATATAGATACATGTGTGTGCATATATACGTACACATCAATGCCAAATAAAAATCAAAAAACAAAAATTAATACATTGTTATTTATAATAATAATATATTTAAAAAATTATCACCATATCACTGAACGTGGGGTCTTCAACTAAATAGAAGTAGCGATAAAATTTTCGTGACATGATTTTCAGATACAAGTAGCGACAAAATCACTGAAAATTTTGTTAACAAATTCAGAGAGTCTTAATTAAATAAGTTGAGAGTGTATTGTTATCAAAGGAAAGTTATTGTGTGGTGAGGAAATTTGTGGTGAAGTGACGGATGAAACGATCAGAACTACACAATTTTAATACAGAATGAAGGTGTGTGGTGTGCCACACGGTGTCTCCGCACCGTGTGGAGACACCACACAATAATCTCCCGTTATCAAACACCACTTAAACTAATCACACCGGAGATAAATTGGTTTAACAAACTGTTCTTAGTCACATCAAAGCTTAATTTCTATATCTTAAACGTGACCAAAATATCTTGATCAATATTTTATGTGCGTCATATTGTTCTTCTTTCTATCTACTTTTATATGTGACATAAATTACTCTAGTATTTTATCAAAGTCTATATGTATTTCATATAAAGAGTTTAACTTAATAAGCATGTCAAATGAATTTGATCTCACTTTACTAATGTTGTTAATGTGGCGTATGACATTATATCATTTGATCACTCATTTACTTCACAATTATTTTGTTAATTTTGTTCCAAAATTAATATTGTGTGACATGGTTTTGAAAATTATCAATCATCTTTTTTTTTTTATGTCACATAAATTATTATTATTAAATATTTTTACTCCCAGCCTTTTTATATCTCCATGATAACACAAAACCTTATTTCTGTAAATATATTCTCCTATCTCCGAGAAAATATAATTTCAGGTCACTGTAACACCCTTTATTTCATTTCAGATCGTGTCAGACCTGACATTTTTTTTGAGTCTCCGTGGAATTTTTCCCCTCATCCCGTGGAAAATTTCCCCTGATCCGGTTGAATTTTCTCGAGCATGTGGAAATTTCCACGGGTCGGGGGGGAAAAACTCCACGGGGACTCAAAAAAAAAATGTCAGGTCTGATCCGACCTGACATGAAATAAAAAGGTGTTAAAATGACCTAAATTATATTTTCTCCCTATCTCCTGGATATGACCTAGTGGTGAGCGGATGAGGTGGTGTAGTGTCTTGCTATATCTAACCCCGAAGGGTGGGGTTCGGGTCCCGTAAAAGGTCGGTCCCTTTCGGTAAGAGATATCTAATGCAAAGCCTCATCCCTGAACTACTAGGTCTCGTAATTAACCTCTACTCACACATTCTGGTGGGATCGGAGGTGATGAGCCCTCACCATTAGGATTTAACCGTTTTTTTTAAAATATATTCCCCTAATTTCAGCCGCAAACACCCGCCCCCCCGCACCCCACTCCCACTCACACGCTACAATAATTGCCTAGAATCTTCCCCACTCTCAAACGTCTCATTCCAATTAATTACCCCATTAATTCCATTCGTCCTTTTCTATCTCCTCTCCCCAAACGTTTCAATCTGAAACGTCTTTTGCTCATCTTTCTCCTTCCGATGCTTTCCTCTTTCATGTTGATTTCTCTGAGAAGAAACTGAATAGGTTTCCTTCTCCATCTCTCACCTCGAAATAGCTCTCGGTCAAAGCCTCGTTTCTCAATACTCTGCAAATATACAATCATGTCGGCTGGTGGTATATACAGCCACAGGGCTGAAAAATTATTGCCACAGCAGCAATGTTACATTTTTAGAGCTATTTTTGTCATTTCAGTGTTAATACTTGCACTTGTATGAAATTAGGGTCAATTTCCGTTGGAAATAATTTTTTTGCTTTGGCCATACCAACACCCAATCATGTCTCAATTTACCGTTTTTTTTTTTTTTTTTAAGATACGAAATGATACGCATACTGTTGAAAAACATCATAATCTGGAAAATTCGATGAACTTCGACATGAAGAAGATGAAGATATTCAAAACTGAATTTGGCGGGAAAATTGAGTAAAAAAGTTTTTCATTAATTGTGATTAAATTCTCAAAGCTTGAGCTTCCTAGATTACAATTGAAGGTATATATAGGCTAGCTAACTTCCTAATCATCATCTAAAAACAGTTACAACCGCTTAATTGATCTCTAACAAACTCAACTACCATACTTATAAAAGTGTTCGACTTAAGTCCCAAGAGAAGGAGTGAACACATGTTGTAGCCATCAATTGATCAATTACATCTTCTACTATATCATCTTCAACAGCCCCCCTCAAGCTGTAGTTGGGGAAAGTACAGCTTGACATCAATTGATCAATTGCATCTTCTACTTGTGTTGTGGAGCATATATGTCTTTGGTAGGATATCTGGGCCAAAGTCGGGTTAAAACTGATTTTTCAACAGCTTTAGTGAGAAGATCAGCTAGGTTGTCTTCTGATCTGATTGGCATAGGAATAAGGACTCTCTGTTGATACTTCTCTCTAACAAAATGGCAATCAATCTCAATGTGTTTAGTCCTTTCATGAAATACAGGATTTTCTACAATGTACACTGCACTTTGATTGTCACAAAACAGAGGAACTGGCTGTGGATGTTGTATGTGAAAATCAGAAAGGAGGTATAATAGCCACTGGATTTCACATGTTGTTAGAGCCATTGCTCTATATTCTGCCTCTGAACTACTCCTACTAACTGTTGTTTGCTTTTTGCTCTTCCATGAAACTAAAGAATCTCCAAGAAAAATTGTATACCCACTTATTGACCTCCTGGTTTTTGGACAACCAGCCCAATCTGAGTCACTATATGCTCTCAAGATAGGTTTTCCAGTGGAGGGAAAGAATAATCCTTGCCCTGGTGCTCCTTTAAGAAACCTTAGAAGTTTATGTGCAGCAGCTAGATGATTCTCTGTAGGCTTCTCCAAGAATTGACTCAACTGTTGAACTGAATAAGAAATATCAGGCCTGGTATTGCTAAGATACAGAAGTTTCCCAACCAAGCTTCTATAGTATGTGTTGTCTTTAAGGGCTGGTGAGTCTCCTGCTTCTAGTTTGACCTTGGAATCCATAGGTGTGCTTGAAGGTTTGGCTCCCAAATATCCAAATTCTTGAAGAAGATCCAAACAATACTTTCTTTGATTCATCAGGATGCCAGATTCTGACCTTGCAATCTCATAACCTAGGAAATACCTAAGTTGCCCTAAATCTTTGATGGTGAATGCTTGGTGTAATAAGTCTTTGAGAGTCTGAATTTGATCCAAGTTAGAGCTAGCCACCACTATGTCATCCACATAGACAAGGAAAGCAATGAAGTCAGATCCTTGTCCTCTTGTAAACAAGCAAGCATCATGCTTGGACTGAATATATCCTGCATGTATAAGAACCTCAGTCAACTTGGCATTCCATTGCCTACTTGCTTGCCTCAAACCATATAGGGATTTTATTAGTCTGCATACTTGATTTTTGCCAGAAGTAGGGAGGCCTGGTGGTGGTTTCATATAGACCTCTTCATCCAAATCACCATGTAAAAAGGCTGTATTAACATCCATTTGATGTAGATGCCACTTCTGTAGAGAGGCTAAACTGAGAAATAATCTGATTGTAGATAACTTTGCAACTGGTGAGAAAGTGTCCAAAAAATCTATGCCCTCAGTTTGTGTGTATCCTTTTGCTACTAATCTTGCCTTATATCTATCAATACTGCCATCTGCTTTTCTTTTGATCTTGTATACCCACTTGCATCCAATTGGCTTCTTGCCTGGAGGTAAATCAACTAAGTTCCATGTGTTAGTTTTGTGTAATGCTGATAGTTCCTCTTTCATTGCTTTCTGCCAGTTCTCATGTTTGGCAGCTTCTGTATAGGTAGTAGGCTCTTGTACAGCATCTAAGTTGCAGGAAAAAACCTTGTATGAACCAGAAAGATTATCAAAGGATAACACTTTGTCAAGTGTATGAGGTGTAGTTGTAGTGGTTCCAATGACAGTGTGGTAGTCCTGCAAATGTGCAGGCAGTCTTCTTGACCTCATGGATCTTCTCAAATTTTGATTGGAATCCTGTGTGTGTACATGATGTGAAGCATCATAATCTGCATCACCTGCATCTCCTGTGTGTGGTGGAATCTCAGCACCAGAATCCTCATCATTTTGACTATCAAATCCTGTGTTGTCATTCACATGTCCAGTAGACAACATGTCAGAGTTTATATTTTGCAAATTTGGTACAGGTAGCACAGTATCAGTATTTGTTGATGTTATATCAGATAGAAGAGGAAAAGAATGCTCATTAAAGATGACATCTCTGGATGTAAGAAACTCCCTGGTTTGAAGATCCAGCAGATTGAATCCCTTGGTGTGTGGAGGATTTCCAATATAAACACACCTTCTGCTTCTACTGTCAAACTTGCTCCTCCCTTGAGTGATTGTACTTGCATATGCTAAACAACCAAAAACTTTGAGATCATTATAGTTAGGGTGCTTTTTATGCATAACAAAATAAGGTGTTTGATCTTTCAACAAGGGAGTAGGTGTAATGTTAATAAGCATTGTTGCATGTTTAACACACAGGCCCCAATAGGACATTGGAAAACCAGCTTGAAACCTAAGTGCCCTAGCCACATTTAGCAGGTGTTGATGTTTTCTTTCCACCACACCATTTTGTTGTGGTGTATGTACACATGATGTCTCATGTATAATTCCCTTTTGTGCATAATAAGCCTCCATGTTAAATTCTAGGCCATTATCAGATCTGATTTTCTTTACTTGTTTATTGAATTGTGTAGAAACAGTGTTGCAAAAGATCTGCAATAAACTTCTTGTTTCAGATTTATTTTTCATTAAATGGACCCAAAGGAATCTAGAATGATCATCAACAACAGTCAAAATGTAATATTCTTCATTATAGGTACAGAATCTGTTTGGACCCCATATGTCTACATGCAACAGATCAAAAACATCATTAGAAAGAGATTCACTGTGTGGAAAACTATGCTTCTTTTGTTTTGCTAAAGGACACACAGGACAATCAGTATCTATACAAGACTTAATATCGGGATTACATTTGTGTAGAACACTTATTCTTTGTTTAGAAGGATGGCCTAATCTATAATGCCACAGCAAAGAGTTTGGCAACATGACAGATTGACAAGTTATTTGTTGTGTGGGAAGCATGACAGTAGGATCAGCCTTTAAGATATACAAACCCTTGATCAATTCAGCTGAACCAATCACTCTCTTCAATGCATTTTCCTGCACAACACAACCATTAGCTCCAAAAGATAAAGAGTAAGCTTCATTATTGGTCAGCCTTCTAACAGACATTAAGTTGTAAGTGAAGTGTGGTACACAAAGAACATGATCTAGTGTCAGATACTTGTTTATTTTAACCTGTCCTATATGTGTGACTGGTGTGTGTGTACCATTTGGCAAAGTTACAGTTACACCAAACACAGGTTTTACATTTGTCATTAGGGACAGTGAGTAAATAACATGATCAGTAGCACCTGAATCTACTATCCATTCATAGATAGTACCTGCAGCAGCATGTACATTTGCAGTAAGGGTAACAGCTTGTCCAGGATCATCAGTGAGTTGTACATTTTTCAGCATGTCCATGATAGTGTCATATTGTGTCCTGGTCATTGTGCTGGAGCTGGATGCTACTGGATCAGACTTTTGTGGGATTTGATTCTGATATCCCTCTATATTAGTATCTTCCACATTTGGTAAGAAGCCTTGATCAAGACTGACATGATTTGCTTGTATTTGTCCCCTGCCCCTGCCTCTTGAGCCAATAGGAAAACCATATTTTTTGTAACACTTTTCAATTGTGTGGCCTTCTTTGCCACAATATGTACACTGTGGTCTCTTGTTAGTTCCATTGTAGCCCCTACCATAACCTCTTCCTCCACCTCTGCCATATGATGCATTGGTGTAGGATACCAATGGCATTGTATCTTGGTTATCTTGCTTAATTCCAGAAGTTTGTGCACTCAAAATTGCCTTATCAGCCCCTAGATCAGCATAATTGACTTGACTTTCATGCTGTAATGCCATATTGAATACAGTAGACAAGTCTGGTATGGGCTTTGCCATTAAAACTTGTGACCTCACATTGCTGTATGAATCATTTAGCCCCTTCAAGAACCTGATAATCTTATCAGTTTCATCTTGCTCCTTGTAAACTGGTTTTGCTGCACAGATACAGGGTGGTGCAGGTCTCAAGACTATCAGTTGATCCCACAAACTCTTTAACCTGGTGAAGTATTGAACCACAGATAATGCACCTTGCTTTGTTGCATATATTTCCTCTTGAAGATTAGACAACCGGTAGGCATTACCTACCTCAAATCTGTGATCTAGGTCAACCCATATCTCTCTTGCCGTATCCAACCAGAAGATGCTTTGTTGGATGGAAACATCCACTGAATTGACAAGCCAATTCGACACCATGTCATTACACTGACACCAGATCTCGTAATGCCTGTGATTCTCCAACGGTTTTGGCAAAGATCCATCTACAAACTTCAATTTACCTTTCATGGAAAGAACCATGGAAATAGCTCGCTTCCAGCAGTGATAGTTCTCCGCTCCCTTCAATACTGGTTGGACTATCACAGCCGAAGGATTCTCCCCTGGATGAATGTGATAAGGATTGACAGCCACAACTTCTCCTTCATCGGCCATTGCCAAGAAACAGGGATAAACTCAAGAAAGAAAACTGGAAAACAAAGATGAAGATTGTAGTTCCACACTACAAAATTGAGTTGCGATTCCACACCGCAATCAATCAAGATATGCACAGCTGAAGACTTTCTCTGATACCATGTTGAAAAACATCATAATCTGGAAAATTCGATGAACTTCGACATGAAGAAGATGAAGATATTCAAAACTGAATTTGGCGGGAAAATTGAGTAAAAAAGTTTTTCATTAATTGTGATTAAATTCTCAAAGCTTGAGCTTCCTAGATTACAATTGAAGGTATATATAGGCTAGCTAACTTCCTAATCATCATCTAAAAACAGTTACAACCGCTTAATTGATCTCTAACAAACTCAACTACCATACTTATAAAAGTGTTCGACTTAAGTCCCAAGAGAAGGAGTGAACACATGTTGTAGCCATCAATTGATCAATTACATCTTCTACTATATCATCTTCAACACATACACCCATTAAATACACTTCAAACATGATTCGAACCCTAATATCTTTACTGGATAGTCAGGTTAGAGTCTAGTGGAACTGTGGAAACCACTAGGGCATGTATCTTGTAATGTCTCAATTTTACCGTGTGACTGAGTTTTTTTTTTTTTTTTTAAGTAAAAGCGTGACTGAGTTGAAAGACTCAAATTATACAAACATTCATCAAAATAATATTAATAAATATATACAAACAAAATTATACGCAATTTTGGATACTTAGGGTATTCTTATGAGAGACCTCAAATTTTATCCCTAAAATAATATAAAATAAAATATATCTTTATTTTACAACATCTCAATTCAAAAATCTTCACAACACCATCATCATCCTTATCCCTATAACATTTCAAATAATATTAAATAATACATATTCTACTTCACAACCTTATAAAAAATTTATTTCACTCCAGCAGCATCCATATCCCTATCCCTATCCCTATAATTTTTTATAATTAAATATGTTTAGGGCGTGAATAGTGCATCCCCACAAGTAGGGATGCACTGTTCATATCCATAAAAATAAATAGGGATAGAGACTCTGCTATGAAGGCTATTTTGGGTTAAACTCTATTTTTTATCTTCATTTTAGGGATAGAGCACTATATATGGCTTCTACAACGAATGCCCTAGGACACTCCCAGCAGAAGCCCTATACGGTGCCATATCCCTAAAATGAAGATAAAAAATAGAATTTTGCCTCAAATAGCTCCTACAGCAGAGTCCATATCCCTATTTATTTTTAGGGATATGAACAGTGCATCCCTACTTGTGGGGATGCACTATTCACTGCCCTAAACATATTTAATTGTTAAAAATTATAAGATAGGGATAGGGATGCTGCTGGAGTGAAATAATAAATATTTAATGTGTATAAATAGGGTTGTGAGATAGAATATGTATTATTTAATATTTTTTGAAATGTTATAGGGATAAGGATAATGATGCTGTTGTGGGGATTTTTGAATTGAGATGTTGTAAAATAGAGATATGTATTATTTTATATTATTTTAGGGATAAAATTTGGCGCCTCTGGGCACTCCCAGCAAAAGCCCTATACGGTGCCCTATCCCTAAAATGAAGATAAAAAATAGAGTTTTGCCTCAAATAGCTCCTACAACAGAGTCTCTATCCCTATTTATTTTTAGGGATATGAACAGTGCATCCCTACTTGTGGGGATGCACTATGCATTGCCCTAAACATATTTAATTGTTAAAAATTATAGGGATAGAGATAGGGATGCTGCTAGAGTGAAATAATAAATATTTAATGTGTATAAATAGGGTTGTGAGGTAGAACATGCATTATTTAATATTATTTGAAATGTTATAGGAATAAGGATAGGGATGATGTTGTAGATGTTTTTGAATTGAGATGTTGTAAAATAGTGATATGTATTATTTTATAAGGAGAAACGCCCATAAGGACAATGTTACATTTTCAACTGTCATTAAGGACAATCGTATTTATACAAGACATTAAGGACAAAAATAATAATAAAAAGACTACTTTACCCTTAGTTACAAAAAAAAAACACAAGACCCAGCAGAATTATGAAAAAAACACAGAATGAACGAAAACCTTTCTCCGCCGCCCTCCTCTGAGCAAATCCCCAAATCTCCGACGTTGATCTCAAAAATCTGCTCTAGATTCGAAATCAATGGAAGCGTCTCAGCCGGAACAGCCTCCGGTCCGAGAATCTCTGTTGGAAATATTTATTTATTTTAAAACTTTACATTAATTATTTTATGATATACATTAATATTAAATAAATCTTAATATCCATTTTATTTATTTCTATGAATTTGGTGTTTGACCCTGTCAAATAAGTTGAGATTTATATCCTATAATTTAGGAGCTACTACATGGGAGAGTGGTCAATTGGTTTTAACTCCTTTCCTACTTTGTAGGAAATATAAGTTGAAGGAAAATTATAATATATATATATATATATATATATTTATTTATTTATTTTTTTTATTTTAGAAAACATAACTTTTATTGATGAAAAGAGGAAAGAAAGAAAATACATGTGGTTGTGGCCTTAGTTCGCGGTCGACCTCACAAAAACACAAAGCAATAAAAGACATTTAAACAGTGTAAGCATTAATAGTAATCGTAGTCTTCATCATATTTGCGGTAACTCTGCTTCCTTGCCCTTGTCGTCATCCCTTTATAAGGTGCTGCTGTCGAGAGTCCTTCGGTCTCAGAAGCCGTTGTCCATTCGTCATAGTTGTCAAAGAAAGAATTTAGGTATTGCTTTGACTCCTTGTCTGAGGCATCGAGTTGGTCTAATACTTTATCCACGTCTGAGCTGAAGGCGAGTTTATCATGTTGGCGCGAGCGTCTCTTGGGTGATGTCTTGTTTTTCTTTTTGCCTCGGCTCTTCTGTTGTTGAGCAACATCAAGTTCACTCCCCCCCTTCATAGCTGATTCAAGATAGGTAGGGGTCTTGGATTCTTTCTCTGGGGTGGCTGATATTGTCGAATCAGGAATTACCCCGGAAGCGTCAAAACGGGCCTGCAAGGTGGAATGGAAAGCTCGTAAGCTGTCAGGCGAGATCCAGGCCCCAGTCCCAGTATTCTTCAAGATCGGAGCACCATGTTGTCCCTTTTCTATCTGAGGCTGTACCTTGCTCTTCGGATATTCAAAAGATTTAGCACTGGGATCCAATGTCGTGGTCTTTTTCATTGCCCCCTCACTCACGACTGAGGGTTCCTCAACCACGATCGACTGTGCATTCTTGACCATATGCTCATCGGCAGTATGTGGGTGTTGCTGCTCAAGGTCCTCATTACCATCAGATTCTTGCAACACCTGGAAGGAGTTCTGATTGGCTTTGCTAGTTGGCGGCGCGGTGGAAGTTGATGGCACATTGCTAGTCTCCGTAGCGTTGCTCGCAAATGTCGGTGAGTTCCTAGTCTGTTTAACCTGATAAACTTGTTTTGGCTTACTCAAACCAGTATTGGTAGCCCCTTTCCAATTGGGGGGTTTCGGCCCTCTTGTAGTGTTTGGGGTTTGCGCTCAGTTTCTAGAGGTGGATTTTTCTTACGACAAGTAGTTTCAGAATGACCAATCCTCTTACAAAAGTTGCAGTATTCGGGCCAATATTAAGCGTGAATTTCTTGCCATTGCCCTTTATGTACATCCTCTCCTAACCAGACCCTAGTACATCGTGGTTTTTGAATGTCTACCTCTACTAGGACCCTAGCCACTGACGGTCTTCTCATGTCAGTGGTCGCAGCATCTGTCTGTAACGGTCTCCCAATAAGATTCCCAATTTTAGCCACATACATAGGATTAAAAAAAGGTAGCGGAAGGCCAGAATTTCAAACCAAAGTGGGGCCGTGGAGCAATCCTCATTACAACGGAAGTCTACTGTCCATTTAGAGAGAACAAAGCGATTTGAACCTATGTTCCATTCTCGACGCATAAACAGACGATTATAGTCTTCTAGACAACCCGGATGGACAAGAACATTTTTCGCATCAAGTAGACCAACCTTACATTCCGCCTTTAAATCTAAGCGAGTAAAAAACTTATGGATTTCGTCGATTCTTGGCCGATAGTCAGGGAATCTGGCAACTATATATATATATATATATATATATATATATATATATATATATATATGCTACCTTCTTCTATCTAGAGGATAAGAGAGGACACATCCAAAAGCAATACTATACTTTTCCTTCGAATGCAATTACAGTGTTGTGAACCGTACCTAAAACCAGAGTATTTATATATTATTTATATTTCTTTCCTTACAAATTGAGCATCGAGTAATATAGTGGTTTGGGATACTTTTCGCTGCGCACGACAATATCAACGGGTTGTTGAATCTTGGGAGAGCAACTCACTATTAATAATTTACCAGTGCAGTGAGGCGTTTTACTCTCTAAAGATAAGCGTCACTGCGTCTTCGACCCAGTCTTTTTCTATACTTAACTCCATTATTTTTAGCTCTTTATTATTGTTGTTTATTATTTTGTTGTTGTTGCTGCAAACTTTTTCTCTTCCTGTTTGTACTGTTTTTATGGTTTGAGAATTATTTTCCAACAAGTTTAGAGGGTAAAAACCGATTATTAAACATAGTCGTTTGTCCTCCTTAAAAAAAATTAAAAAAATATAGTCGTTCAGGAGGGAATGCTTTAAACCAGTCGAGCTTCAAATTAAAATAAAATAAATCGACAGTATCAGTATATATAATTTTGGTCAGGAAATGAAATATTAAAAAAAAAAAAAAAAAAAGGGTGTCGTAGAAAAAAAGGGGTTAGTCGATCAAAATAAATTTATGTTGATTACTGTTCTTGCTATTTGGCTCCAGAGGTTAATTTTATAAGAAAGAGTTGGACTAACCTAAATTTCTAATAAAAAAGGTGTCGTTCAGAAAAGGAACAATAAAATAAAGTATAGAAATATATTAGTAGACTGCTTCTGCCTTTGTGAGTGTCTCTTTAAAAATAAATTAAAATTTGATGGTAAACAATTTTCTTTATTGGCAAAGGCTTTATGTTAGATGGTTTTTTTAAGTTTGGTGCCTTCTTTAATAATGAAAATTTTAATTTGACTGTTGCAAAATTGTTGTGATAATGGCATGCATTCTAGACATGGTTACGTTAACTGTTGCACTATGAAACCAACAATGTTTTTCATATCTCATTCCAAAGTCTACTATTATGAAGAAAAATGTAAAATTATTTGCAACAAAATATCGCATAAATCTGGTGAAAAAGAAAGTAAATTGTTTGAATTGATTTATAATGGCATATGTGATGGCAATAGTGTTTTATCACGTGTTGGTAATTAATATTTTATTACCTTTATTGATGATTTTTGAAGTACTAATATGTGTACTTAATTAATGCCAAAAGTATTTCGTTTGATAAATTTTAGGAGTATAAAGTTGGAGTAGAAAATCAACTAGAATAGAAAATAAAAAATTTACGCTCCAAATGAAATAGTTGATTTTTGTAAATTGGATGGTATTGTAATGAAGTGACACCAGCTAAGTCTCCTGGATCTAACGGTGTTTTGAAAAGAAAATTAGGACTTTATTAGACATGGTGAAAATTATGTTGCTTAAAATCTTGAATGCTTGAAAATTGTTGGCGTGAAGAATTATATATTTTGCTTGCCTAATTCTAAATAGAATTCCTTATAGGAATATCGATTAAACTCTTTATAAACTTTGGAAAAAAAAATAAAACCCTTCTCTTAAATATTTGGAAGTGTGGGGGTGTCTTGCAAAGGTTAATATTCCTACAACTAAAAAAAAAAAAGAAAATAGGCCCAGATCGATCTGTTGGTTGTGCTTTTGTTGGGTACTATTTAAATAGTGCTACTTATAATTTTTTGGTGTTCAATTTTGATGTTTTTGAAATTTCTAATAATATTAGTATTGCTATTGTTGGTTGTGTTGTTATGTTATCAAATGGTCTTCATATTAATAAAGGTGATAAGCGTGTTTATATTAAAAATGTCAATAATAGCTATATTGTTTTGTGTTTATATGTTGATGACATTTTAATTTTTGGTAATAATAATGATATTATCAACGAGGGAAAAGACATTCTTATCCTATTATTTTGATATGAAAGATCTAGATTTTGTTGATGTTATCTTGAGGAAAAAAGAGGTTGACTAGAAATAATAAGTTTATTTCTTTTGTTGGCAAGATATATTCATAGTCCAATACGTCTCATTGGGATACTTAGTTATTTAAATATTTAAAGAGAACTATGAATTGTTTTATTAAATATTCTTGTTTTCCTGATGTTTTGGAAATGTACAATGATGCAATTTGGCTAGCTAATTCTCAAGGGCAACTAGTGGACATTTCTTTACCTTGGATGTGTTGGAGAAAATGTGGAATTGAATTAAAAATGAATTTATAATCATTTTATTCAGTGGCTTTGTAAGCGTATTTCAGATATATTCTTGTATAGAATATATGTAATGTTTTATTAATTCTGAAAACTACGTGAGTCGTAGATGAATTCAGGATTTGGAATCATTCAATTCGGATAACGAGTGAATGAGAAATTAACGCTTAAAGTCGGTTTGTTGGAAAATTGATGATATGTCATATTGGGCCTATTGGGCTTAAGTGTGTGTTATGAAAAGGAAAAATGGGAAGAACCTTTTCTCCCACATTGGTTGGAAGAAGGAAAAAGAAGCAATATTTATATGATATTGTTTTAGTGTAGTTGGAATAAGAAACCAACATTATACACCGTTCTCTACGCGGGCGCAGGGGGGGGTGTAAATCCAATCCGGATTTACCCTTGGGCTTGTGCATGCCTGCGTACACGAATGCAGCTCGATTTGAAGGTTCACAGTCAAAGTTCGGTTTTGCATTGCAACAGATAATTTATTTTTCAGTCTGCTGAACTGAATCAAGGTTGCTGAGCTGAGAGTGAGACTGTTCATGTTCCTATCCAACTTTAAGTCGTGATTAAAGCTGAGGCTTTTAGCTTTCCACTGATAATTTATTTTTCAGTCTGCTGAGCTGAGAGTGAGACTGTTCATGTTCCTATCCAACTTTAAGTCGTGATTAAAGCTGAGGCTTTTAGCTTTCCAAGTTCCAACATAATGCTGATATTTATGACATTCAATTCGAGCTGAGGCTGTTCATTTCCATCAGTTTTTCCATGTCCTCTGCTATATAAACGAGCTACATGAATGGGAAGAAAAACACACAGACACAGAAATACAACACCAGAATTGCATACATACATACATTCTTCTGCATACTGTTCTTGCATCAAGTGAAGAGTTTCTGAAGCACTGTAGAATTCGTCGTTGTTCAGAGTTTGCAGTACCGCTATTCTGAAAGGTAATCTGAGAATTCCTGGGAGACAATTGCTGCAAAACGGGGTACATACCGGGGCAAATTTGTCTTAAGGACAGAGTTCGTCTCGGCTCAGATCGTCAATATCCTTTATTTTTTCTTTCTGTACTTCTTTGTTATTGTTTATCAAGATCAATAAAATTGTTGTTGATTTTATTCGTTTTATTTATTTTAATTATACACGGGGTTTAACAGGATGGTGCAGCGATATCATGGAAGTCTGCTGAGCACGGTATCTGAAAAATGATGTTGCGGATCCGCTTATAAAATAAAAATAAAAGACCGACGCATCAGCAAGTTATAAAAACATCGAGGAGAATGGGATGGAGCCTATTAATTAAATCACCACAGTGGAAACCCGTCTTCGGAGGTATGGCGATCCCATGAACGAAGTTCAACGGGTAAAAACGAAAATGTTAAAGGGGTGATTTGGAAGAGCACGATTAAAATTATTATCGCGGAAATTTTCCGGATCCCATTCCTATGATGTAAGTGCTCTTCATGTGACGCTTGAGGTTGAGTTATCTCTTAATGAGTCCAAAGACATATTTTGCGGGGTGTTTGGTCACAATTCACCATTGGAGGACTCACCTAGGTGAACGTGGTGGTGGGGTCGCCACTGTGGGGGTGTGGGCTACTCCCTAATGACGTTTCTGACACAAGATTCCTGCGTATGACCGTAAAGCGCACCACTGATAGAACCACAATTATTTACTCATACCGTGGTGTGTAATGCGTTATCTTCTAATCAACTGAAGCATAGTTCAAGACATTTATGTCACTATTGTTTTATAGGTGGTAATTCATGTTCACTAAGTGGAGGTTCAAACCTGGAAGGTACCTACACCTATTACACGGTATTATATGCTCAATTTGTTTTGAAAATTATGTTTTTAAATCAAGTGGGGGATTGTTGGAGATATTTATTGATTTTAAAACTTTACATTAATTATTTTATGATATACATTAATATTAAATAAATCTTAATATCCATTTTATTTATTTCTATGAATTTGGTGCTTGACCCTGTCAAATAAGTTGAGATTTATATCCTAAAATTTAGGAGCTACTACATGGGTTATTTCTATGAATTTGGTGTTCGACCCTGTCAAATAAGTTGAGATTTATATCATATAATTTAGGAGCCACTACATGGGAGAGTGGTCAATTGGTTTTAACTCCCTTTCCTACTTTGTAGGAAATATACGTTGGAAGGAAAATTATAATATTATATATATATATATATATATATATATATATATATATATATATATATATATATATCTTAGTATGCACGTCTTAGAGAAAAATGAATATAAAATAAAACAACGAATCATCTCTAATTTATAAAATTTTAAAAAAATACCCCTACTCAAAGAAAAAAAAAGGTGCATAATGAGCGGGGAAGACGAAAATGAAGTGAATTGAAAAATAAGACTGAACATTAGTAAATTAACATCATTAAGTATGTACAATATTGCACCACTATGAAACTAAATGAAACGCAAAATATGCGGATGTGACTTGTATGATACGCGAAATATGCGGATACTTGTTGACGGATCCCAAAGAATCCTTAAATATAATGATTTGTTTGAAGCCGAAAACCCGTAAAAGACTCACATGACTCGATATGATCTTTTAAAAAGACTTGCAAGACTCACTATGGTCACCTAAATTAAAGTTTTCCAAGCCAATCAGTAGGTTAATCAAGTAAATGCCAAGGAGTACAATTTTTTTGTCGCCTGTGCAATTTCAGCCAATGCAGTGCCATGGGGACCCCAAAGTTCATCGTCAGTTGCATCCAATACCTTTGTAGAGTGAAAATTCCATTAAAACAACAAAGAGTAGATAGACCCTAGCTAAAAGCATGCAATAAACATATATAGGATAAAAAAAAACTGCATTTTTTCTTTTATTTCAGTACTCATACTATGAATCCTCCACAAAAGCTCAGAGACAGATGAAGACATCATACGATCCTATACTCATACCAAGAGACTACCTTCGCTGCAAACGCAAAAAAGAGAAAGTGCATGTATGCGTTAAAAACTGAACCTTTTTTTTAAATTACTCCCACTGTTAGTAATTGACAGCTCAAGTTGCCAAGAACTCTCAAAACCACCAGTTATGGCAGCATAGATGAAAAGCTGAGGTGGAGGATCACTCTTGTGATGGATTAAGCTAAGATACTCAAGTCCAAACCTAATTCAAACAAAAGCTATCAGTTGTCAGACTGAAGCAAAGCAAATTGAATCACTATTTCATTTCTCTGGAGAAAAAACGTCTTGCTTACCAATCTGTTTGTAAATAATTCCATAAATCTTCAAAATGCAGCGAGGATTAGAGGCTTCAGCTCTAGTTGTTAACACTTCCCTATCAGAAGAATGACCGAAACTGGAGTGCAATTATAATTAATCAATCAAATGACACAAAATTTGTAATTAATAGTGGTTAATGGAAAAGCTCATAGAAACATTGGCATCATCATGTGATTCATTCCACATTAGAGGAAATAAGAGATACATCGTAAGCATCGCAAACCAAACAAATGATCAGGAAAAAGAATAAAAAATTCCAAAGCCAAGGCACTCGGCTGCTCCGTCTTCCCCTTCCAACCACTTCTATCACCACCACCGGCCATATATACCCGGGTGTGCCCATGACCTAAGCTCGAGTATAGGAAACAAAGCAAAGAACACAAACTGATACAAATACATTAAAGAAAACAAAGTGATGAATATACATCAATGAAAATAAAATGATACATACACATCAAAGAAAACAAAATGTCGAAGAAAACAAACGGAAACCGGACACCGATACCTTTGTTTTTAGCGACATCCAGCATCTGCTCATCCATAGCCGCGCACGGTCTGCATTCATTATTTCATACTCAATTGCACAATACAAATCAAAACAAAGATAAACTGGAAAAAGAATCGCTCGGTTTTACATGAAAGTGCAATATCTCAATTTTTAAGGCAAAAAGCATTTTCCTTCGTAATAATCATGATGACTGGATTGTTCATCGAGAAATGGTAGAATCAGTTCGAAAAAAAAAATCATAAAATGAATAAAAAAATTTACCAAAGAAATCCCAATCTCGGTCTTGATCTCTGTCTCGTCGTAACGCCAAATAGTTTCTGCTGCAAGTAAAATCCAACTCCAACTGCACAATTGAACTCAAACAAAAGACGCACCCATACATGAAATCGTCATTCATAAAATTTAAGATAAAATAAAAAAATTTCATTAGCAATGACCCCAATCTAATTGTAATGATGCACGAATAATTTCGAATGTAGAAGCGAAACTTAGAATATGAGAAGAGGAAACGTGGGGTGGAGTAGCGGTAGAAAATCGTGGGGTGTTACCGTGTTAACGGAGTGGAAACGTGGGAATGACGGTACGTGAAGTAAAGAAAGAAATCTAAGCTGACTCTCACGGGAAGTAATCATTAATCTTGAGAGGCCAGGAATCTTTCGACGCGTGTTTTGCATCAGTATAAATGGATGGAGTTGAGTATAAGGCATTGACACGTCATCCTATACAAAGTTCAAAAAAATCAAAGTATAATGGATAGAAGAACCGACATCAGTGGCAAAAGATGCTTGGTTAAAGCCCATTTGGTGTCTCAGTAAATAGTCAGGGGGATGAAAATCTCGATTCAAGTAAAAAGGATCGAATACCAACTTCATTTACATAGTGAATGAGCTTGTCCATGTTCCGATACCATGAATGTGCATACTGGTACGTGAAATCCGTTCCCATGGTCCACATTATATGATTTGTTTGAGTAATATTAGCCTGTCAAGATTCAGCTCAATCAAACTCATCCCAATATGATGACGAATTCTTCAGTATAGAAACGCTGGAAAAAAAATTAACAATTAGGCGTTCAAATCCGATTATATTGCGAGAAAAAAGTATATCATTAACAGAAAAGGTACAAATCATCGTAA
The DNA here is from genome assembly GCA_024500145.1 of Gentiana dahurica var. dahurica. Classification (NCBI taxonomy): domain Eukaryota; kingdom Viridiplantae; phylum Streptophyta; class Magnoliopsida; order Gentianales; family Gentianaceae; genus Gentiana; species Gentiana dahurica. Next base: position 125,716,701 of record CM044897.1, read on the forward strand.
AATAGACTCACCATTTGACTCGGTTTGGCAGATGATAGATCCCAGAAATCCAACCTTCAAATTTCCAACTCCTTTGACGTACTGCAAAACTACCAAATCAATGAAACCCATGTATTAAAAAGTGTTGCTGTATCAAAATATATATATTGCAATCGGCCAAGAAAGACGTAAATTTCAAATCGACCAACAAAAGAAAGAAAATTTGGTTATTATACTGCCTAAAAAAACAGAACAATATGAACAATCATATCTCCTTTTTGCATACCAACCTCCAATTACTCTGCAATATATATATATATATATATATATATATATATATATATATATATAATCCCTCCAATTGATTCCTTCGATTGGCCGATTTCGGAACTTCGAAGACGGAAATCATCAAGAACCTGCATAAACCCTGCAAGCACTTCATCCCTGTGACTCAAAAGCACACTATCAGGTCATATGTTTCTTCATTTGATTCTTCATGTAACAAAATCCACACAATAATTCAACAAAAAAACACAATTGGGATACCAAAAAATCTTATTGATACAAAAAAATTTACAGTACCTTGAAGGCAGAGAGGTATAGAAAATAGAAAATAGAAAATGTGCCAGAAGAAGGGAAAATAAGTTTACAGTACCTTGAAGGCTGTATAAGACTTGCTTGTGTTTTTAATTCTGATTGCACTACGAACTTGCTTACCAGGTTCATCTGAAAGAAGAAAGAGGTAAAATAAACAGAGAAGATTAAAAAATAAAGAAAGAAAAAACGATTGAACTGAATTAACCCAAGAGAAGAGATAATGATCGAGCAGTGTAACCCAGCGCTTCAATTTAGGAGGAGACGTGGGGGGAGGGGGTTTGTGTGGAACGTGGAGGGTTTTCCATAAGAAATGACGTGGGATGAACTGCTGTTTTTTTTTTTTTTGCAAGTAAAGCATTTTTTTTTTGGAAACTCAGGTTTGGGGTCAATTGAAAAATACGTAAATTGACAGTTATTTTGAAAATATAATATAAGATATATATATATATATATATATATATATATATATATATATATATATATATGCTACCTTCTTCTATCTAGAGGATAAGAGAGGGACACATCCAAAAACAATACTATACTTTTCCTTCGAATGCAATTACAGTGTTGTGAACTGTACCTAAAACCAGAGTATTTATATATTATTTATATTTCTTTCCTTACAAATTGAGCATCGAGTAATATAGTGGTTCGGGATATTTTTCGCTGCGCACGACAGTATCAACGGGTTGTCGAATCTTGAGAGAGCAACGCACTATTAATAATTTACCAGTGTAATGAGAGCGTTTTACTCTCTAAAGATAGCGTCACTGCGCGCTTCGACCCAGACTTTTTCTATACTTAACTCCATTATTTTTAGCTCTTTATTATTGTTGTTTATTATTTTGTTGTTGTTGCTGCAAACTTTTTCTCTTCCTGTTTGTACTGTTTTTGTGGTTTGACAATTATTTTCCAACAATCTCCTCTCAATTCTGCCCCTTTTACCATAAAAATGCCGACTTTGCCTGTAGCTGACGAGCTTAATCGCGCGCTTCAGAGATATGATGATGATGTTTCCAGTAACCTTAAAATTCAGGTTTATTTCCCACCCTTATGCAAGAAGTTGTGTTTTTTCTATATGCGTTTTAGTGTCGTGCCTTTCCCGCTTTCAAAAGTGGTAGCTTTTAATTAGGGCTGTAAACGAGCCGAATAATACCGAACCCTGACAGGGTTCGGCTCGGCTCGAAAATTTGGTCCCTCAAGGCTCGGCTCGACCGAACCTGATTTTTCAGGGTTCGGCTCGGGCTCGAAGTTTTAAAAAAAAAATTTATTCGGCTCGGTTCGATTCTGATTTTCAGACATTGAGATATGAATTTGATATCGTAATCACGAACGGAGATGATTTGTTGCCTTGTTGGTGCTGTTGCACTGCTGCAGTACTGCGCTGCTGGCTGCTGCTATTGTCTGTCGACTCGAAAGGTGGTCGAAGACTCGGAGGAGTGGAGCCGTGGAGGGGAAGGAAGCCGGCCGGAGAAGGAGGGCTGTGAGCCTGTGATTGATGCTGGACGGTCGGAGAAGTGGGAGAACAAAAGAGGCTGAGAAGAAGATGAAATTTCAATTAAATTATATCAAAAGAACGAGGAGAAGGAGGAGAAGACAATCGAGCAAAAAAGTTTGTCTCTTGGCCGGAGAAAGGTGAGTCCGCCACCATGGATATGGGCTGGGCGACGAGAGTGAAGAACGAGAACGACGGCTGTTGAAGTTGAAGAATGACTGAATGAATGAATTAGTCAATTAGGTATAGTCCCGTTTCCCTCCTTTTCAATTTCAGTATAATTATATAAAGGATAAACCAAAATAATAAATATAAAAATTATAAATTATTTATAAAAATAAACCAAAGTATTAGATATTTATAAATTATTATAAACCAAAGTATTAATATAATATTTTAATCGAGCCGAACCTGTTCGATACCGTTCGGCTCATCGGCCGAATATCTAATTTTTAAGGCTCGGTTTGGGTTCGTAAAATCGGACCGGATCACGAATCGAGCTTTTTCGGACCGAATATACCGAACCGTATCGAATACTTACGTTCATTTACAGCCCTACTTTTAATTATTGTTAGATACTGTTTCTCATGGATTAATCCTTAACCTGCTACTTTTTATGTGTTTTTTTGGAAGGGTGAGGATTTGAAACAACTTCTATTAGAGAAGATTCAGGCTAATCAGTTGAAGACTCTGTCATGTGTCGAGGAAAGAGTGCAGCAGAAACTTCTGGAAAAAGAAACGGAGGTGGAAACCTTCAAGCAAAAGAATTTTGAGCTTGAAATGAGAATGGAAAAACTGGCTATGGAGGCAGTTGCTTGCCAACAAAGGGCCCAATACAATGAAACAATGATTAACAACCTTATTTTAAGCTACTGTGATGTGTTTTGTTGTTATAATGACTTTCTTTATATTGCTGTTAACTTCAATTATCACTTGAAAGGTTTTTTCTTCCCATCCAATGGCATGACTTTATGTTTTATTATCATCTTATAGATGTTGATGCTTATTATGTTTGAGGTCACTTTTGCTGTTAACCAATGGTAGTAACATTGATCTTCTTGGCAGTTGGTGGAACAATATGGTAATGTGTGGAACCGCAGTCGTGTAAGGATATATTTGACATCCGATGATTATCCCATTCCTGAAGCTAAGCCAAAACCTTGTTTGGATTGCTTATGTTGTTGAGGAAATATCCTGAGCACTTTGTTATCAACACAAGGTCCAGGGGGCAGGTGACTTCGGAGTTTGTCTCTTGTCTCGTTGCTTTCATGAGAATGGTCGGTGTAGTAATGTGGCTGCATACAGGCCTAAATGGCTTACCCCTAACAAGACCCTGCAAAAAAAAGATTATATGCACCAGGTTGAGCCTTTGATGAATAGAAATCGAAGACTTTATCAACTTTCTTTGAACAAAGATAGCTATATTTTTTAAAGAGTGAGGGTACGGAAGAAGGGGAATTGGTTGAGCTAAATTCTTTACTTCTAAATGTTGCTACTGCTACAAGTAAAATTGATAAACCATTGTGGAAGATTGGTCCAAACTATAAGTTATTTGTTTTTGCTCTTACGGAAATTATAGCTGACCTCTCTTCAAATAACCATGTCAATGCTCTTAAGCAGATGGTGTAAGTTCCTTCATTCTAAGACCAATACTTTTCTATGATTACTTCGAGTACTTTTCGACATAACAAATCATCGTGGTTGTGCGAAGCTATCGCATGGCGTCTTATGGACTTTGTGGGTTAGAAGAAATGAGGTGGTGTTTCATTCTAAATCGATGTTGCACGGTGAACACATGTTTTTTAGTGAATTTCAATCATCCTCATTTGCTTGGATTAGTGGCAGATGCACTAGGAGGTCTTTTGATCGGAAGATGTGGAAGTTTATTCCTTTGATTATGTGCCTCAATTAGCTGTGTGTAGCCACCCATGTTTGAGCCCATTTTTTTGTCTGTTTGAGCTTTTGCGTCTCTGTTTCTTGATCTGTAACTTTTTTTTTTTTAAAAATTGGATCTGTATCTTGCTAAGAAATGGAAGACACACAAGTGAATCTTCTTACAAGTTTACAGCATTCAATGGAGGTCCTAGGTTGTGTTTAGGAAAAGACTTTGCATATTACCATGTGAAATTTGTAGCAGCCAATATCTTATACCGATACCATGTCAAAGTTGTTGAAGGTCATCTTGTTTTGCCTAAGATGGCTTTGACAATATACATGAAACATGGACTAAAGCTGCAGCTTTTCAAACGTGGAGAAACAGGGATTCATAACTAGTAGTATCATGTAATAAATCATTTTCATTTCCTTTATCGGATTTTTTTTTGTTTTTTTGGTTTGAATTGGGGGTGGAGAGAAGGGGGTTTGGGATTCATACAATGTAATAAGAGGATTTCAGCCATAATGGCAGCAATAGTTCACTATTTGAACTTAATTTTGTTTGTTCAATTTTTGAGTTCATTTTTGTGAGTTCACTTTTAGAAGTTTACGATTATAGTTCATTGTTGTAGTTCAGTATTTGTAGTTTACTATTGTTATCAACTGTGTATTTCATTATTGTGTTTTGTATATATATGTAGGCATTTGTTAAAACCTTTGAATCTGTCAGTAAGGTCTCATGCTTACTTGTTCAGGGAGCTTAATTTTGAAAATATCCAATGAATTGTTTTTACTTCAGCTCTTAATGCTTATGCATATGTAAGAAAAAGTATTTGAACAAATCTATACGATTATAACATGTATGAAGTGTTTTATAGTATGTGTAAACACGGAAACGATGTTGTCATTCACTGTTATTAGGTAAATCTGATGCTTAAATCTACATGTTCATTATTAGATAGCAATATACTTTGGTTCACTGTTTTATCAAAACACTCTGGTTCACTGTTTCGAACCTAAGCATAAATGACAACATTTTCTTCAGCACTTTCATGACTAGGTCTAATATTTCAATGAAGTAATACAATGTTATTGGTAACTTTGATCCTTAAATATACTTATTCATTATTAGCTAGCAAAAATAATATGGTTCACTGTTTTTTTCATTGAGTTCAAAAAATTTTGGTTCACTATTTCATACATAATTCACATTACTAATTTACTTCCAACCAAAGTTCACTTTTAGGAGTTTATAATTGTAGTTCACTATTGTAGTTAACGATTGGAATTTACTATTGTAAGTTCACTTTTTGAGTTCTTTTTTGCGACTTCACTTTTGGAGCTCACTGTTTATGGTTTACTATTGTAATTTTACTATTATTAGTTCATTTTTGTGAGTTCATTTATAGAAGTTTACAATTGTAGTTCACTGTTTGTGGTTCACTATTGAAAGTTTACCAATTGCTAGTTCATTTTTAGGAGTTTACAATTGTAGTTCATTGTTTGCGGTTCATTATTTGAGTTCAAAACACTCTGGTTCACTGTTCCACTGTTCCACACCTACTATTCACATTACTAATTCACTTCAAACTAAAGTTCATTTTTAGGAATTCACAATTGTAGTTCACTGTTTGTGGTCTACTATTTGAAGTTTATTATTGTTAGTTCACTTTTTGAATTCACTTTTAGGAGTTTACATTTGTGGTTCACTATTTGAGTTCAAAACACTCTGGTTTACTGTTTCACACATACTTCACATTACTAATTCACTTCAAACCAAAGTTCACTTTTAGGAGTTTATAAGTGTAGTTCACTATTGTAGATAACCATAGATAGTTTACTATTGTTAGATTATTTTTTGAGTTTTTTTTGTGAGTTTACTTTTGTAGTTCACTATTTGTAATTCACTATTTGTGGTTCATTATTGGAAGTTTACTATAGTTAGTTCACTTTTTGAGTTTACAATTGTAGTTCACTGTTTTTGTAGTTTATTTCCAAAAAACTGATTAACTTGGTTTCAAAAAAACGTATTGACAGATAAAACTAATTCAGCTTAATATTAAGTACGGATTAAGAAAGGCTTACAATCATAAAGCAAGTTATTAAAACGAGCCAATATAAGCAGATTACACTTATACTTATTCAAAATGTGTTCTAGAATAGATTGAGCATATGTGCCATTCGGATGAAAAAAGGCAAATATCAGTTAGGATATTCCACTATTACAGATTATTAAAAAAGGTCCAAGTATATAGTACAAGTTAAAAAAATCCGATTACATGAGGTACAAATCAGAACAATATTCAAATACAAAATAGATCAACCTATTATATTATAAGATGATCAAAGATCAATACATCAACTGTTACACGATATTCTGATACAATCAAACTATTTCACTAAAAAATATTACAGAACCAGCTAATATTCTACTAAGCCTATTACAATGTGATATCAAGCCAAAGCCAGGTAGCACAGGCTGATAGCAAGATTCAAGTAGCACCCGAGGACCAGATTTAGCAATCAGCTATGGTACAGATTTCCAAAAATGAACCACACAAAGAAAATGAGGACACGCTGTAGAACCTACAGACTTCTAACTGCAAGCTTAGTAATCTAACTGCTGCAAAAATAACACCGGAAAAAGGAACATCAATCCAGCCGACGTCGATTGTAGCCACCCCAATGATCATCACCCGACGTCGATTGGAATCAGGTGGCAGCTCCTTCTCCGATCATCACCCAACAAGTGTACTCTCCGCCGCCGCCGCCCTTCTCCTCCACCTCCGTCACAAACGACGACCGTTGCATTTTTTTAACTGTTCTAGTTCATTGTTGGGAGCTCACTGTTGTAAGCAAGGCATTTTGTAGTTAATGAAATACACAAACATTAACGGAACAACTGATCTTAAGATAGCATCATTGCTCTCAAACAATCAGGTTTAAAACAATTAGAATGTTGCATGGAACAATTAGCAGCAATAAGGTTTTGGGTGGGTTCTTAACTATAGCATAATCACTCCATTTATAGCTGGCTCCAAGCACGGTAATCGTAAGGAAGACCGGCAGTGAAACGGTTTGCAAGCACAAGACCCAAAACAAGTTTGCTGCACGTATCTTATAGGAACACATCCAATCCAAAACATTCGACGTAAAATTAATACAAGATCGTTAGTCAAATCCACAACAAATATCATACAGTGAATGCTAGATTGGGATCGATTTCGTCATTAAATTTCTCACCTTCAAGCATTGCGATTCCTCATTGCACATCCTGCGAACGTTTTGAATGGACAAGAGCCCAAGACAAACACATGATGCTTTCCCCTATCACTTCATCTGAAGAATTCTTTTCCGCCTCAGCTACCTCACGTTCGTAGTCCTGCACATGAAATTAGCTTAGAATCATGGCAACTAGCTTTTCCAGTGTAAATATTTGAAAATTCAAGTTGCTTAGGGTGGGACTCTAACAAATGATCATAAATTGACATCCGTTGCAAAAGCAATACCATAAAATTCGAAAAAGCAAGTTTTCAATTTCAAGGAGAACCTGTTCACATATCTCAAAACATCTCCCTCCGGTCCACAACCTACAGACATTGTAAAAAAACAAGATAACAAATACAAGAAGCAGCCACCGACAAAAGAGACTAACAATACTAGAACTCAAGCTCTATTCTCTACATACCGGTTCATCAAAACACCAATAACAACCAAGTGGTAAAATTTATTTAAATAAGCAAAAAGAACTCGAAGCTCGAATCTGTTTGACTGTTTCTCTGCTTTTATTAATTATTCCTGTTTTATTTTCTTTGTTTGAATGATTCTTTAGGGATAGTACCCACTCTCCTAGATTTTAGGAAGTAGTTGAGTCATGTTGTTAGTGTTTCCGGTTTTCTTGGATCCTTTACAGTTCATGTATTTGTTTTGGCTATTTATAGCTACTTTGATCAATGAATAAAGCAGAGAGCAAGCTTTTCATACCTCTATTGTTTACTTTACAATAACATTTGGTAGCAGAGCCTACTCATTAGGGTCTGTTAAAAGGAAAGCTATCAGGAAAGATGTCAGAAAATAGTAGTGCAAATGGAAAGTTTGTTCAACCGGCTATTCCTAAGTTTGATGGGTATTATGAGCATTGGGCAAAGCTCATGGAAAATTTTCTGAGGTCTAAGGAATACTGGAGTTTGGTTGAAGATGGAATTACCACAATTCCAGAAGGTACACAAACTTCAGCAGCACAAGTGAAGGAAATTGAGGAGCAGAAATTGAAAGACAGAAAGATCAAGAACTTTCTCTATCAGTCAATTGATAGGGAAATAATGGAGACAATTCTGAATGATGACACCTCCAAGCAGATCTGGGATTCAATGGCTCAGAAATTTAAAGGATCTACCAGAGTAAAGAGGGCTCAACTTCAAACTCTCAAAACTGAATTTGAGATGGTAAAAATGAAGGAAGGGGAGTCTGTAAATGTATACTTTGGAAGAGTTCTGGTTATTGCCAAAGGAATGAGGGCATGTGGAGAAAAGCTGGTAGAAAAGGACATTACATCAAAGATCTTGAGGTCACTTCTACCTAAGTTCAACTATGTTGTATGTTCTATTGAGGAGTCCAACAATGTGGATATCTTGACTGTGGATGAGCTACAAAGCAGTCTGCTTATCCATGAGCTAAGGATGCAAAATGTTGCAGAAGAGGAGCAAGTCTTGAAGGTTTCCAGTGAAGGAAGGGGCAGGGGAAGCTTCAGAGGAGGACGTGGAAGAGGAAGAGGGAGACAGCCCTTTGACAAATCAACAATAGAGTGCTTTAAATGTCACAACCTTGGACATTTTAAGTCTGAATGTCCTACTTGGGAAAAGACTGCAAATTATGCAGATGCTGATGCAACTGAACTAGATGACATGCTGATGATGGCACATGTGGAAATGAACAATGACACAAAGGAGGAGGTATGGTTTCTTGACTCAGGGTGCTCAAATCACATGACAGGTAACAAAGAGTGGTTTAGTCCAAGTCACTTTAATGATAAGTGTAGGCATTCTGTAAAACTGGAGAATAATCACAGAATGGCAGTGCTTGGAAGGGGGACAGTTAAACTAAACATTGATGGGATGAACCAGATCATCAGTAATGTTTATTATGTGCCTGAACTCAAGAACAATTTGCTAAGTATTGGTCAACTTCAAGAAAGGGGACTGGTTATTCTGATCAAACAGAATACCTGCAAAGTATATCACCCTACAAAGGGATGCATCATTCACAGTAATATGACCACAAACAAAATGTTTGTCATATTGGCGAAATATCAGCATGTGCCAAACTGCTTCACTGCAAAAACAGAAGAGATGGGGGAACTTTGGCACAAAAGACTTGGGCACATAAATCATGAAAGCCTGAAGAAGATGCAAAAGCAAAGGTGGGTTGAAGGAATTCCAGAAATCAGCTTCACTGACAAAGTGTGTCAAATATGCATGAAAGGGAAGCAGCATAGAATGTCAATACCAAAGAAAAGCAACTGGAGAGCTGTTAAGCCATTACAGCTCATACATTCTGACATTTGTGGCCCCATTAGCCCTATGTCCACCAGCAACAAAAGGTACATACTCACCTTTATAGATGATTTTTCCAGAAAATTGTGGGTATATTTGCTTAATACTAAGGATGAATCATTTACCATATTCAAGCAATTTAAAAGTTATGTGGAAAAAGAATGTGGAATGCCTATCTGTGGGTTGAGAACTGACAGGGGGGGAGAATTCACTTCAAGTGAATTTATGGAATATTGTGTGAACAATGGCATAAAACGACAATTGACCACAGCATATACACCCCAACAAAATGGGGTGGCAGAGAGGAAAAACAGTCAATTCTGAACATGGTGAGATGTGCACTTGAAGAACGGGGAATGCCTAAGAAATTTTGGGCAGAAGCTGTAAAATGGAGCTGCCATGTTTTAAATAGGATTCCAACTACTGCTGTACAAGGCAAAACCCCTGAAGAATGCTGGAATGGAAGAAAACCTGATATTAGCTATTTCAGGGTTTTTGGCTGTCTTGGAAATGTTTTAATTCCAGAAGCCAAAAGACTGAAATTAGATGCAAAGAGTCAGCTGTGCATTTTTATTGGATACAGTGAAGAATCAAAAGGCTACAAGATGTACAATCCTTCCACAAAGCAGGTAATTATCAGTACTGATGTTATTTTTGAAGAAAACAGGAGCTGGAATTGGGAAAGAACAAATGCAGAAAAGGTGAGTGATGTGCTAATCTGGGAAGATGAAGAAGGGGAGATTGGTGAATCAAGTGATGATGAGGCTGATGATGAGGAGGAGCAGACTGATGACCATCAACCTAGTCCAACTCAGTCTAGTACAATTCAGAACACCAATCAGTTGCTAGAAAGGAGAATATCCAGAGTTCCAGCCTATTTAAAGGACTATGTTACTGGTGAAGGGTTAACTGAAGAAGAAGAAGTGCAAAATCTAGTTATGTTCTCTTCATCAGATGATCCTACCAGCTATGAGGAAGCTGCAAATAACAAAAAGTGGATGGAAGCCATGGATTTGGAAATTAACTCTATAATAAGAAATCAGACATGGCAATTGGTGGATGCCCCAAAAGGAGCTAAGATCATTGGAGTAAAGTGGATATACAGAACCAAGTTAAATGAAAATGGTGAGGTAGATAAGTGCAAAGCCAGGCTTGTTGCTAAGGGATATGCACAAGAGCAAGGAATGGACTACAATGAGGTCTTTGCACCTGTTGCTAGATGGGATACAATCAGAACCATCATAGCATTTGCTGCCAAAAATGCATGGACATTATACCAGCTAGATGTAAAAAGTGCATTTCTGTATGGGGAATTGAAGGAAGATGTCTATGTGAGTCAACCTCAAGGGTATGAACAGAAAGGAGAGGAAACAAAGGTGTACAAGTTGAAGAAAGCCTTGTATGGCTTAAAACAAGCTCCAAGGGCTTGGTTTAGCAGAATTGAGGGATATTTTGTGGCACAAGGTTTTGAAAAAAGCAGTCATGAGCATACACTATTTGTCAAAAGGGAGGGAAGAAACATACTGATTGTAAGTTTATATGTTGATGACTTGGTTTTTACAGGCAATAATGCAGATATGATAAATTCATTCAAAAACTCTATGAAGAATGAATTTGAAATGAATGACTTGGGCAAGATGAGCTACTTCTTGGGAGTTGAAGTACAGCAGACAGAAAAAGGCATACACATTTGTCAAAGGAAATATGCAGAAGAGATACTAGAGAAATTTGGAATGAAGGAATGCAATGCTGTGAAGAATCCCATGATTCCTGGTAACAAGCTGAGCAAAGATGAAAAGGGCAAGAAAGTTGATTCAACCTACTTCAAACAGTTGATTGGGAGCTTGATGTACTTGACTGCTACAAGGCCTGATTTAATGTACAGTGTTTGTCTATTGAGCAGGTTCATGGCTAATCCAATGGAATCTCATATGTTGGCAGCTAAGAGAATTTTGAGGTACTTAAGAGGAACAGCTGGTCTTGGCATTTTATATCAGACAGGGTGTTGTGATGATTTACTGGCATATACAGATTCAGATTATGCTGGTGATACTATTGAATTTAAGAGCACGTCTGGCTATGTGTTCTTATTAAGCAAAGGAGCTGTGGCATGGTCATCAAAGAAACAATCTGTTGTCACTTTGTCTACTACAGAAGCTGAGTATATTGCTGCAGCATCTTGTGCTTGTCAAAGCATTTGGATGCAGAATATATTGAAACAAATTGGAGGATCACAGAGCAAGACTGTCACTATATTATGTGACAATTCATCCTCTATCAAGTTGGCTAAACACCCTGTGTTTCATGGCAAAAGTAAACACATAGCTGTGAGATTTCATTTTCTGAGAAATCTCACCAAAGAAGAAGAAGTTAAAATGGAACACTGTGGAACAAAGGAACAGCTAGCTGATATCATGACCAAACCTCTTCGATTGGAGGCATTTGAAAGGCTTAGAAGTGCAATTGGAATGAAGATGTATGAAGAAGTAAACTAAAACTGTGTGTTTAGTTTAAGGGAGGATATGTTTGATTGTTTCTCTGCTTTTATTAATTATTCCTGTTTTATTTTCTTTGTTTGAATGATTCTTTAGGGATAGTACCCACTCTCCTAGATTTTAGGAAGTAGTTGAGTCATGTTGTTAGTGTTTCCGGTTTTCTTGGATCCTTTACAGTTCATGTATTTGTTTTGGCTATTTATAGCTACTTTGATCAATGAATAAAGCAGAGAGCAAGCTTTTCATACCTCTATTGTTTACTTTACAATAACAGAATCAGTATAGAAATCCGGAAGTGTATGTGCGAACATTAAATTAACATTATTTTCCAATTCATTAGAGAAGCGAAACAAAAAAGTATACAAAATAAGAAACAACTTTCAAAGACTACGTCGTCGGAATCACACCATGGAATCTAATCTTCACCAGAGAAGTAGTTGCCTATTGAATCAAAGAATTTACCAATTTTTGCGTCCATCTTCTCCTTTTAGCTTGAACCTATACATTATAAAATCTGCTATTCTTGAATTGAATTAAAAAGGTATGTCAAATGGCTGCTGCGAAGGAGTTATCGTGATGAATTGCTTCGGACGAAGCTGGCAGACAGAGTCCCACCGGTATAAAATCTCCGTTATTGCCGTGTTTCAGCCTTTTGGGATTCTAGACCCCCTGGCTGTGATGAGGGGGAAGGATTCGAAGCAAAAGGGCAGAGACGGCGGCGGCGGCAGAAGGGCAGATGAGAAGGAGTGGGGAGGGCGACAATCAGATGGTTTGAAGGTGGAAATTATCATGAAATGTTTTTCCCAGCGACAATCAGATTTTTCACTAGCAAGGGTATATTTGTCCAAATAAATTGGATTTGTCCATAATGCCCTTATGAAAATATAAGCTGGACTATTATTTGAATCAAAATGTGTAATTGTACTTATTGACAATTAATTATATTTTATATTATTTTAGGGATAAAATTTGAGGACTCTGCGGAATTAGTTATCCAAACATCTTTGCATACAAATCCGTATGTTTGGATAGAAATAAAAGTAATCCTGCTTAATTTTCTATTAGTGCTAATTGCTAAACATACTTTATGGGGAGAAGTTGTCCTTATTGACAATTAACTATATTTTATATTATTTTAGAGATAAAATTTAGAGCCTCTGCGGGATTAGTTATCCAAACATCTTAAGCTAAAAGGTAACAACCAACGAAAAATAAAATAGAAATGAGATAAGAAAAGTGTTGACTTATTCTCGAGAATTTTAAGCTAATACAAGTAGTAACCATAGACACATAAAAAGAAATTAGCGACGTTCCCCGGCAACGGCGCCAAAATGCTGATACCGCCTAAACTTATCCCTGAGAACGGCGCCAGAAATCTGACAGACGTTTCTTGGGTTAAACGATCCTAACCGACAGTGTACCGGGTCAAATTGTAGTGTTAGTATGGTGAGTCGAGTATCGTATCCACAGGGAACTTGGTAATTTCTTTTACGTGTGGTTAAACCCCAAAGAGCTGTTATTAACTCGATCTAAATCGCAATTTTATAACACAGATCACTACTATTCTAGTCAACATAAAATAAATACGTAATTTAAAAGTTATTCTAATATAATATATATAGATATATAAATATATATAGATGTACATAAATTGCAAAGTATATATATAGATATAAATATATAGATACCAATATATTAAACAGATATTTTAGAGAACTGACCAAAACTTATATAATTGGTTTATACGATCTTTTCGATTAATTGAAATGTGTTCGATCTCTCCTTTTATTTTAGGTCCAATTGAGTAAGTGAAACGGTGCACTCCTGAGGTAAACAATTCCTCCTCACACGAGCGTATGAAATTGTCCTATGTCCATTGCATCAGTCCAAGGTCCACAACTGTTACGGTAAACGAATTAATCTGAACAGGTCCCGAGTACAAATCTACCTTTAGATAAAAAGGAGTCATTCCGTTCGTCAAACGGTCAATTTTATTTTAAAGGCTCCGGTTGTCAAAGCCGGACGATTTAACCTTCCGGTTTAAGTTTCAATTAAACTGATGATTTAACATTATTACGATCTCGAGTACAAATTATAATAAAATTCATTTCTCCCAAAACAAATCTACCCCCGGGTAGGAAATCGGATTCCGTTATCACGTTGTTCACACGGCCAATTTTACCCTCCGGTTTTTCTATCTTTTATTTCATATCCTGACTACGAGGCGTCAATTCATAATTAGATTATGAATTCCTCAGATCGGTTAAATATGTTAATACGAATACGATCAAAATAGAAAAAGATTCAATTAACTCAATTTTAGTCATTTTAACTTAACAACATTTCTTTAACGAAAAGATTGAAATAAAACCGATTACATAGTTTTGGCCAGTATTATATTTAGCCTAAAAACATTATAACAACGAAAAATATAAAAACAAACATAAATACTTAAGAAAAGTTACCCGAATACGGCAGTTGATTCAGAAATCGTATTTTCCGGACATTACAACTTCTTTAGCAAAACCGACTTCCGAGATTTTCCCGAGCATTATAATGATACTACATTATTACGGCGTAAGGCCTTATTTACAACTACTACTAAAAATTAAAAAAAGAAACGAGAAGAGAGGAGAATATATATATGATATTGTGTATATATATTTTTGGTACACTCGGCTGTTCTCTGAATGAGCTCTTTATATAGAAGTTGGATCCTTGGCCGGACCGGTCCGAGATTAAGCCGGATCGGTCCGGTATAATGATTACTCCCACTTCCATGATTAACTCAGCATGTGCGTTGATATAATTATATTTATATATAATTATATATAACTTGTAAAATTCATATCTCGAGTTCTGGACCTCCAAAAATTGCAAACGAAATGCCAAAATTAAGGTCTCGAGAAACTCTACAACTTTCATGAAGGACTCTTCTTCAGATAACGCCTTCTTGATAACCTCGTGTTCCTCCGAAGCTTTTACGGAATTTTTATTAATTCAAATCGATTAGCCACTTGATCACTGTTTAAGTTGTAGACCTCCAATCTTCATAATTTAAATTGCATTGGAAAGCTCTCGGAAAAATCTACAACTTGCGTGAAGAATACTTTCTCTGAAAATGTTGTTTTGATGAACCATTCGTTTGTCGAAGACATTTCTCAATTATTACTTATCCAGATTGGTTGGCCACTTATCCACTTAAGCTATTCAATTGACCATTTAAGCTCGTGGCACTCTCTAAATCATTCCAGAGATATGATTAAACTTCAATATGTCGATTCTCGGGGTCTTGGTTTATAAATCTGCAATAAAATATCACAAATACCCACGTAAATCTGACACGACACTCCGATTTACTAAAATCGGTACAAAATTACAACTTTTTATTATTATTATTACTAAATACTCTAAATTATAAAGACTAACATTTTATACCATAATTTCATATATTTTATATAGAATTCGTTAATAAAACATAATAATATAACGTATATTTAATCATATAAAAATAATACATCAAATTACTCCCCACTTAGCTTTTGATCGTCCTCGAGCAAAAATAAGCGGTAATAAAAGATAGTATAATTTTTCAGATTATATTGTATATTGTCAATATTATAAATATATTATCTATCTTAATTTAAAATCTTAAGAAGACAGAAAGAGTATATAACTGAAATAACTTAAACGTTAAATATTATTTAGATAAAATTATATATGTAATACTTAAAAAGTATAAATAAAATTTCAGAATTATTTTTAATCGCAACTATTATGAAATTCTGGAATCGGAAACTCGGTCAGGTAGTCGACAAAAATGGCTTATAGAGTTTAGGTTCAAGATGTTGGTTAATCGGAAAAAAGGGAAATCAAAAAGAGAAAGAGGCAAGTCGTACGTACCTACATCTTTATATTCTTGATCAAAAATAATCATCGATTAATAACACTTTTTTCAGATTTTCTCTCTTCTCTTCTTTTCTTTTTTTTTTTTTTTTTTTTTAAGATTAAGAACTAAAAGCGTGAGTGTGTGTAGAAAATCAAACTTACAGGCATTGCTTCATCAAGATTGATCGGAGTAATACTCTTTCGATCGAAAATTACAAGTCCGGTTTCCTTAAACTTGTAATAATTCCTGAGATCTTATGATTCAACTTTTCCTCTTTCATTTTATCTTGTGCCTTCATTCCCAGCAATAGGACATTTCGTGATAATACCCTAGCTGGACTACTTATCATCAGGCAATCGGAGCTTAATTACCTCATAGTGATATAGGACATTTCGTGATAATACCCTACTCACTCCAATCATTGGTAGCTACAACCGATTTGTTATTTTTATTTTTAAGTTGTTAATCACAGATAAGGAAGATACCTGATATTTGATTAGTTCTGTGTAAATATGGTGCTTCGTTCTTAATTCTTTTATAGAATATTAATATATCCGAATTTATTACCAAAATCGACTATGTTGTAAGTGTCATGAGGTAAGATCGAATATACTACTACTTATCTAATCTTTCCAATCTCAGCATATACCAAAACTTAGCTTTTATGTCTCCATCTCTTTTTATAAGTACGTACAAACTTGCGGTATTTCAAGGAAATGTAGACCAAAATAGCTAAAGCTCGGTTATTTAATCACAATTGACAATTTCGAGTGAGGTCTTGATCATTCTAATCAAGGCTGAGGTAGGTTATTTGGCTATAGTTATATTTTTGTGGTGCCAAAAATCAATAAACTTAATCCAATTCCAAACTCATAATTCATATTGACAATGATTCTAAAAATTTTACTTATAAATATCAACATACTTATATAATTTTATAAAAACAATATCTAATATTAATTACTCAATTATATAAACTTAAAATCTTATTAAAATCTAAATTAGACATATAATATAATTATTATTTTTGACTATTTTTCGAAAATTTTAATGAATTTTCTAACCTAACTCTACTCCCCACTTACGAAGTGGCATCGTCCCGATGTTCAATAAGTAGTAAAGAAGTAGGTTTGAAAATAAAATTAAAATTATCTATTAACGTTATTTTTCTGATTTTATTTTAGCGTATACTAATTATATCATTAAATAAAAAACAAACAACTAAAAAAACTAAGACATATATATTAAACAAGATACATTATTACAAACTTAAAAGAAAAACTTAACTTAACTAAATTAACTTCAAACTTAATTTAATTTAACTTACTCAAATTTAAATAAAACCAACAAACAACTCTCTAAATGGTAGACGAACAACCCGGTGTATCAACCGGTAGCAAACCAAACCGACTATCTCTAGACGGAAAAATTTCATCCGTCTCCAACTCTTCTACTCCATTCAGAAGAGTACACAATCGTGATATCATCCACGAATTAGGCATAGGTTTCCCCCTACTACCTCTCGTGATCGCAAACTCCAACACTGTCCTTTGAATCAATATACCCCAATCAACAAATACACCGAATGCCAAAGCAAAAAGTAGAAGCATTTCATTCTCAGCCAAACTTCCAAAATCCCAGGTGGGATAAACTCGAGAATTTATAAAATGCTTCCACGAAACTGGTGGTATTTCAAAAAGTTGATTGATAACAGATGAAGAGAAGGGAACAGCCACTCCTCTTACTAGAACAATCTGAGTGATATCGATCATAGATGTAGTCATAAGTGCAGAATAAAATTCTCGCACTATTGAGACATTTATCCTACCTCTCGGTGTCTTGACAAATTTCTTCCAACCACAACTACGGATCATAGTTTTTCCCCATTGATCAAGCTTATCTAAATTTAAACCTTTCTCCAATAGGATTGGAGAATTTGCAAAACGATTGTGTAAAATGATATTCTCGTTAGAAGCTTGAGATTCCGGATGATCCGGTGTATCAGGCTCGTAAGAATTAACCGATGGTGAAGAGTGGTTCGACATTTAAAATTATATAAAAACAGAGTTGAAAGTAAAAGGAAAGGCAGTGAATAAATGTTTACTCATGCCCTTACTTCCTTTAATAGATGAAAAAGTGTACATACGTGGATGCATTAGACGGACTCAAGAATGACTCACCTTCTTTTCTTCACGGCCCGGTCCGGGAAAATGCCGGCTCGGTCCGGCCTCATCTTGCTTTTACTGAGGGACAGAGGTGAAAGACATGACCTTTCCAACATCCACTCTAACATCATTTACCATCTTCCTTTCCAAAAGCAGTATGTTTCCAAAAGCAGTATGTCTAGTCCCCATTTTATTTCAAAGTGCTGCATCGAAACTGGTGGTATTTCAAAAAGTTGATTGATAACAGATGAAGAGAAGGGAACAGCCACTCCTCTTACTAGAACAATCTGAGTGATATCGATCATAGATGTAGTCATAAGTGCAGAATAAAATTCTCGCACTATTGAGACATTTATCCTACCTCTCGGTGTACTGACAAATTTCTTCCAGCCACAACTACGGATCATAGTTTTTCCCCATTGATCAAGCTTATCTAAATTTAAACCTTTCTCCAATAGGATTGGAGAATTTGCAAAACGATTGTGTAAAATGATATTCTCGTTAGAAGCTTGAGATTCCGGATGATCCGGTGTATCGGGCTCGTAAGAATTAACCGATGGTGAAGAGTGGTTCGACATTTAAAATTATAAAAACAGAGTTGAAAGTAAAAGGAAAGGCGGTGAATAAATGTTTACTCATGCCCTTACTTCCTTTAATAGATGAAAAAGTGTACATACGTGGATGCATTAGACGGACTCAAGAATGACTCACCTTCTTTTCTTCACGGCCCGGTCCGGGAAAATGCCGGCTCGGTCCGGCCTCATCTTGCTTTTACTGAGGGACAGAGGTGAAAGACAACTTGTATTTTGGTTTTTTACTTCACGTGTGAAACATTGCATATGCCTTTAAAGATATTTCACAAAGAGTATGTTATCTTTGATACGAACGGATAAAACGACACATTATTTTTTATAAAACGACGTAGTAATTCTACAAAAATTATTTTTGTGATATTTTATAGTTTTTATAAAAACTAAACCGATTTAAAATACAAACCACATTTTAATAAAAACGATTATAAAATCAAACTAAACGAAAACAAACCAATATCTAAATGATAAATGTCAAATAAAGAGTGCAATAAAAATGTTTTAATCAAAAATTATTAAATTCAATCTTCATTGTAGTCTTCCTCAGGATCAACTTGAAAACTCGAACTCGGAAACGACTGAGAATCTGATGGCTGAACTGTAGTCGTGGTCCTGACTGAACTATCAAGACCCATCGAACTCATGCCAGTCGTGACATGTGCAAACTCAGTGAATCCTCCCCAACTCGACATCGCTGGTCTCTGAACACCTGTCGAAAATACACCTGTCCCACTAGATTGGCTTCTCTGTGTAAGTTGCTGAGATGAGGAGAATAGCGGTTTCTGGGCTGTATTATCCCAGAAGATCAAAGCCTTGGTGACCGATGGACTGAAGGTGATGGTAACCTCGCCTGAGACGCTGTGAAATCGTCTTTGTGGTGGAGCAAGTGATCTCCAAAAGCTGAATGATGATGATTTTCCCGGTAACGGAGCCAACTGATGTCGCGTAAAACACCAGATTTGCGGTAGCAGTGTTTATCTTGAGGATAAAAGGCTTAGTAAATGTGATTTCTCCGGTGATGACACGGCGGAGGGTAAGAAAAAGGTTGCCGGATATATGTGGATGATGAACAATTGAACGAGTCGACAAATTGGCAGAGTGTATCTGCTTGTATTTAGATCTTTGATTAGAGCTTAGCTTTCTATTACATTGTGATCCCATATTTATAGGCTAAAAATTAAGTCGGTTTATTGTTCATTGACAAGACAATTAAGAGTACATAGCTAAGATAAGTATGCATGCAATACAAGTGTCCTAGCCAGCTGTCAGGAGGGGCCAGCTGGTTTGGCCAGTTGGATCGATAAGTATGGCGACCAGCGGGTAGCGACCAGCGGACTCATCTGTGCCTTGTCTTGAAATCAGCTTGACTATATGGGTAGAAATCACACGAAGAGGATGGGTCCGACTTGCGACTAGCGGACAAGATCCGGCTTACCGTTGGCGGATAGGACCTAGCTTGTAACTAGCGGGTAGGAGATGGTTTGTAGCAGCGGGCAGAGGAGATAGAGGCCCAATATCAATGTTGATGGGCTAAGATAATAGGCCCAATTTAGATGAACATGGCCCCATTCCGATCCGGATATATCAGTTTTAAAAACGACAAAAAACTGGAAAACCAAACCATGTGCACCCCAGTTACATTAGAGAATTTCCCACTTTTTCCATCTTTATAAATACTGATAAATTAATAGTGTAATTATTCTACTCAGGTGCAATCAAAATTTATGATTAGGGGGAATAAGAGGAGATCGAAGTTCAACTTGGATAGTAAATTAGATATCAATCTCTATAGTTGCATGTTTCTGTAGGGCACGAAAGCTATACAATAAAAGGGGAAATTCGAATTATACAATTTTTTTTTCAAAATTAGATCGAATTCTACACTAAAAAATAAAAAATCCTCTCTATCAAGATTGGCGAAGTTGCCTATATCAGGCCCTTCAGCCCTCCCATGATGGACCTTTCTCAATAATCAAATAAGCCGAAAGACCGAAATTTACCAAACAAATTAGAGTGAAGAAATCAATTCAAGCCACCAGTTGTACAATCGATCCCAGATCTCCAATTCGGACCAACAGTTGCTCCAATTTGGACCGCACAGCAGGGTTATTTTTTTCCCGAGCAGTGAATGGATTGGGAGCTTTTGGCTAAAGCAAAACAAAGTCATCTTCAACAACTATGTCATTTCTAAGGAGCTTTTGGCTAAAGCAAAACAAAGTCATCTTCAACAACTATGTCATTTCTAAGGGTGCAAATGGTCCGGTTTTTCGGTTTTCAATCACTTTTTAAACCAAACCATTCTTTACGGTTTCAAAATTTACAAACCAAAACCGAACCATAGTTAGGTAGAACCATTTTATCCAGTCCGGTTTGGATCGACTTGGTTACGGTTTTTTCCGGTTTTTAGTTCTTTATTTTTAACAAATAATTTACAGAAAGGGCATTATCACGGTTCAACGAATTCATGTCATTATTCATACGATAATCATACAAGATTCTCATTCTCCTTCTACCATCTCTCTCTCTCTCTCTCTATATATATATATATATATATATATATATATATATATATATATATATATATATATATATATATATATATATATATATATATGTGTGTGTGTGTGTGCGCGCGCGCGCGCACAACATTATATTATCATATTTTCCAATTAAAGATGATCATATAAAGGCATGTAAACTGTTTTTTTAGAAAACCAAAAAACCATAGTTTAAGCATTTTCATTTAGTACCAGTTTGGTTCGGCCGGTTGGTTTGGTTTCCGGTTTATTTTTTCACCCCCAGTCATTTCGGTGGAGGAGGGGATTGAGGGGGATTTTATTAAGTTGTTTTAAGGAAGAAATAGGTTTAAAGGTAGAATTGGAATTTAGTAGGATATTTCTAGAGTTTGGCCGGACTACGAGCACATAGAGTACACAATCTGCCGGAATTAGGATGCAAACCATATATTACTAAACCATAAAGGGCTAAAACCTCTATAGGCTAAAGCACAGGTAGGTAAAAGGTCGATTCACCTGATAATTAAAGACCCCTTGATTAGTGCAATCTTCTTTTAATCACTCACCTAGATAAGGGTAGTAAAATTATATCAAACAAAGAGTAACAAATATTGATGATAAGTGCATCAAATAAGAAAGAACGATGGGAGTATTTATTATGTATACCTAAAGAACCATTTTTGCACATATTTATTATATGTGCAAAAACTTTGGCCAAAAACTTATATATAATAAGTTGTGTTTTTTACCATAATCATTTAACCAAAAGTTCTTAAGTTGAAACATTTTAAGAAACTAAACGGTTTAGATACAGTTTGAAATTTTTTATAGTTTGTGTTCAAAAAAACATATAAAATAGTTAAACTGTTAACTCTCGTATCTATACCACTACACTCCCGCCATAATAAAAAATTAAAAAACAGATTACTAAAATGGTATTTATATGATTTCTAAGAGGGTCAACAGCTAAATATATAATCAAGCAAACAAATAGGCAAGTAAGGCCAATAGAACACAGGATAAAGGGTTTGTAACTAAACATTTTCTAAGCGGTCAACAAGCCATCCAACCATCACAAGCTAGAAAAGCAGTCAAGACTTCGAGGAGGAGGACAACACACACACACAAAGTTCACACTTAACTTGATTAAAAAATAGACACACAGATAGCAATAGAGCCTACTCAGCTATTTGGGTTTACAAAAATAGTAGATTTCTGGCCCCTTAAGATACTGGTTCTGGTTCACTCATTCAAGGGGAATTTTCTAAATCCCCAGCCCTTAGAGAATGCATTTGAGATTGCATTAGGGATTGCAAACAACCCTTTAGAACTTCATCATGTGGAAGGAACACATCGCCTATGGTGTCATAGCGCACGGTAAGGCCATAGGCAGGGCCAACACTTCTGAACATACTAACAATTTCTTTCAATTCCTTTGCCCATTTCAATTTTCCATCCTCATACAGTGCATATGACGGGAGCGTACCCATACCCAGTTGATGTACCTTGGACTGCAGAAATAAAAAACCCAAATGGTATTATCATTAGGTAGAAAGGAAAAGAAATGTTCGTCTTTTATTCTGAATTGCTAGTTTAAGAAGATCTATTGGGGCGACTCGCTGGAATCCATGAACAAGAGGTGAAAGTTTTTGTTGCCACTAAAACATTTGCTCACAGCGAATGAACCAGAATGAACCTTTTTATGATGTTACTGATTTCTACTTTTCAATGGCAGCATGTATTGGTAGTCTACTAAGAATCTTTCAAATATACTTCTAATCTTTCACCCATAAAACAAAAAATCACAGGATCCTTTCACCTTCCAAAATAAAATAAAGAATAGAACAAAGGGCATATAAGTCCATATAAATGTAAAAGACAAGGTTAGACAATTAAACTCTTACAGTACATACCTTGTAGTAACTCCCATTGAGTCGCCTGAAATCAATTCGTGAATTCTTCCTCTGTAGGTAGGGCAATACACTGTGATACATCTGAAACATTGGAGAGCCTAAACTCATAAATTCCACCAAAACAATCTTCTTTGACATAATTTCTCGGCCGTATTCTGTATTGACTCTGCCAATTATACGGGCTTCAAACTCTTTCCAAGACTCCGACTCCATTCTTTTTCCTTTTTGACTGCCGTGCTCTTCTACCCTAGGTTTGAAAGGGATAAAAGGTAGTTCTTCTTGGCTTTGGTTGGACTGGCCCAAAAATGATGAACCGAAAATACAACATATTACCTCAGTGGCCCAAAAATGATGAACTGAAAATACAACATATTACCTCAGTCTAGCTCGAGATGTAAATACATTTAGGTTTTTACTTTTATTCCATAATATAGTTTCATTTAGATAAGCTTATTATATTTTTCTCATTTTTTATTCTCATTTATTATATACCACCAATTTTTCACTATTTTACATTAATAACAGTTAATGGTCATTTTAGTCTTTTTCATCAAAATTAATGATACATAAGCAATTTAACAAACTTTATTAATCGATGTGAAAAAACACAAATGTATTTATATTTTAGGACGGATGTAGTATTTGGACCTTATCGAAAAAATAAAGATTAAAGCAGCCATTAGTTGACTAAATGTGATACCGTAATTTCATGGAAGAACAAATACATCATTTCGGATATTTTATGGATGTATTTAATGTTACGATTATATTTCCACTTTACACATATGTAATATCATATGTAAATAAGTGTAAAATATATATTAATTTATGTGTAATGTATATATGTGTGTGTTTGTGACTATATAATTAAGCTTACCCAAACTTATGTGATACATGTAGATTTATATGTATATTAAATATGTGCAGTATATATACCTATCAAATGCGTGAGGAATATATGTGTTATATGGATAGTTATGAAAACAAATACAAATCGTAACACCCCGAATTTTCGAGAAAGGGTAAAACAGTAATTGAGTATACTTACTATGACCTAATTGTTATTTATCTTATTTATTTAATTAAAAGGGGATTTTTTTTATTAAATTAATGGATTTAATCAGTAGCTAGTTAAAGGAAATGGGTCAGAGTCCATAAGGACATGCTTTAAACTTAAATGGTTGAGAATGACAGTTACTACATGTGTTACTACATGTTTGTCCTTCTCACCCATTTTAGATTAAAACCCGTCCTTTACAACCTTTAACCTTAAAGGAAATAATCCCAAAGACTTCTCATAATATTGGTCACGCCAATTCTGAAGGAAAAAAAAAAAGAGCGCGACGGCAAATTTTGATAAAAACAGACGCAGAGTTGCCAGAAAGCTGAGGAAGGACTCTTCAATCGTGGGACTAATCGCAGAAGACGGGAATCATCATCTCACCAACATGAACGTTTCCACACCAACCATTCTCAATTTCATAAATTTTCAGTTTAGCCCTAGTTTTTTTGTTTTCGTCGGGTTTGATTCTTCAAAAATTCATATATTTAATCCGTAGCTCTGTTTCGCAGCCATTAGTGGTCAAAACGATCGTCTTGGAGAGTAGATTGTTCTAAAAATAGTTTCACGACAAGTAATCTAGGTAATCTTCGGTTTTACACACTTTTTCATTTCAGGTTTTTCAAGAAAACTAAGATTTTTAGGGTTTCTGTTGATCAAATAGGTTTTGGGTTTGAGGATCAAGAGTTGTAGCAGTTGCTTGGCGGTTTTCTTTGAAGATTGTTTGCACTAAAGGTAAGCATAACGAATAATTATAGTTTTATAATGTTTAGGTTAAGTCTTGGTATAGATCGGTGGTTCGACCTCATTTTTATGTGTAGCTGCTGCCTATGTTAAGCTATGGTATGTTTAGAACATGTTGCACTGTTGCTTTTCTGAGTATTTTGATGCAAAACGTGTTTGGTTTGGAGTGGAAATCGTAATGGTAATGTTTGTGTCACAACATAAGTTCCAGGCTTCCAGCTGTTGAATTACCACTGCTGCAAGTATAAGTTCTTAGACATGGCCTTTACCAGATTCCAGCTGCCAAAAGCTAAAATCATCTTACCTCTCTTCACTCCAAGAACTTTTCAGAGTCTAGTAAATTATTGTAATGGTTTAGTTTGCTCCACTAGTCTAGAAAAAGATCTAAATGTATGGCACAAAAGACTTGGTCAACCTTCTAGACATGTGTTGAAATCTGTTTTGAACTCTTGTAATGTCATTTTTTATGAACAACCTACTTTTTTGTTAAGCTTGCCAATTTAGGAAAAATGCATGTTTTACATAATGTTAAGTCTTCTTTTCATGATAAATCTATTCTTGATGTGGTGTACACTGATCTATGGGGTCCTGCCCCCGTGACAACCAATTTTGGATATCAGTACTATGTCTACTTTATTGATGATCACTCCACGTACATCTGGATATATCATTTAAAACACATGTCTGAGGCCTTGTCTGGTTTTGTTTCCATTAAAAATTTGTTGAAAATAAGTTTCAAACCACTATTAAATGTGTTCAATCTGACTGGGGGGTAAGTACAGAGTTTTTGAGTCATATCCTGAAATAAAATAGAAAAACATTTAGACACCCTTGTCTTTATGCTCATGGCCAACATGGCAGAGCTGAGAGAAAACTTAGACACATTGTGGAGATGGGTCTCACCCTTCTTGCTCATTCCTTCATGCCTCTCCACGGTATTAAACCATCAAAAGCTATAGGACACCTATGCAGACCAAGTCCAAAAGTGGAGTTTTCAAACCCAAGGTTTACCATTCTTCTATAATTTACTCTAATATTACAACTCATTTTTCTAAACATGTCATAGTATCAGAAGCCTTGAAGAGTTTTGAGTGGAAGCAGGCTATGGTAGAGGAGTTTCAAGCCTTGCAACAAAATCACACATGGGACCTAGTGCCACCTAAACCAGGGTAGAATCTTTTTGGAAACATATGGGTTTTTAAACTAAAACTAAAGCCAGATGGCACTATCTTAAAACACAAGGCCAGACATGTTGCAAAGGGGTTTCATCAAACTTATGAGGTGGAGTATACTGACACCTTCAGTCATGTAGCAAAGGCCTCAACCATCAAGATAGTTCTCTCAGTTGCTATTACCTTCAAATGGTCCATCAGGCAAGTAGACATGCCTTTTTGAATGGACCCATCCATGAGGCCATATTCATGCCTCAACAAGGAGGTTTTGTGGATTCATCCTAACCTCAGTTTGTTTGCAGACTCAACAGAGCCTTATATGGGCTTAAACAAGCTCCAAGATCCTGGGTTGGAGATCTCAGGTCTCAGATGATTGACTGGGGATTCACTCAATCAAGGGCAGACACATCACTTTTCATCCTACAAACCAAATGTTAGATGCTCTATGTTCTCATCTACATGGATTAAATTTGGTGACCGGGAGTTCAGATAACTTACTACAACAATTGGTGGATATATTGAATTCTAGGTTTGCTTTACAAGACCTGGGCCCTATCTCTCATTTTCTGGGAATGCAAGCTCATAGAGACTCTACAAGTTTGACTCTATCACAGTAGCATTATGTAGGCCAATAATTGAAGACGTACACTAAACATGGAAAATGTTAAGCCATGTCAAATTCCTATGACAATAGGGAATCAATTGAGCTCTAATCAAGGCGAACCTATGAATAATCCCCTTATCTACAGAAGTGCCATTGGGGGCCTTCAATCCATGACTTCTAATAGACCTGATCTTACTTATGTGGTGAATTATCTTAGTCAATTTATGCAGGCACCTACTATTGAACAATGGTTTGCTTTGAAGAAAGTTCTTAGATATGTGAAAGGGACATTTCATTATTGTCTCTTTTATTCCAGCCGGTGATTTTGTGTCATTGAAGGGTTTTTCTGATGCTGATTGGGTCTGTTTCCCATCTGAAAGAAAGCCTGTCACAGGGTATTGTGTGTTCCTTGGGCCCTCATTAGTTTCCTGGTGTTCTAAAAAGCAGGTTGTTGTTTCTAGATCTAACACAGAGACAACATATTGGTCTCTAGCCAATCTAGCAGCTGGATTATTTTGGATTTCTCAATTGTTGAAAGAAACGAAGATCATAATGTCCAACACTCCCATTGCCTGGTGTGACAGACTAGGTGTTGCCTCTCTTGCCCAAAATTATATGTATCATGCAAGGACCAAACACATACAGGTGGATATTCATTTTTTCAAGGACAATATCATCAACAAAGACCTAACTGTCAGCTATATATATCCTCTGAAGCACAAATTGATGATGTGTTCACTAAGGCTTTACCTTTTGATCAGTTTTGTTACTTTAGAATCAAACTAAATGTACTATCTAGCACATCAGTTTGAGAGAAGGTGGTGAGAAATAAGCCTTTATTTCCTTTTATTATATATGTACAAGTGTGTGTTGCAGGGGCACTTATGGTTCTGCATTAAATGCCACCGGTCTAAGTTTATGTTGGAATGTTGCCTTATAAGGTATGGTGTAATCCTGAATTCCTGACTATGATATTATTCTTATGGGTTCTCTAAAAAGTCTACTGAATAGTGTATCATTAACTATATATATACTAAAAAAGAGCCAATGTGTTTTTTCCCAAAAGTGTTTTCTCCTCAAGTGTTTCTCCTAAAATGAGTTTCTCCATAATTAAGTTATTCCAATAAATATAATATTAATTAATTTATTTAAAGGATATATCCTAAAAAAAAGAAAAATTACAACGAGTATTTCCCCAAACAATTCATACACATAAACAAGTCTTATCTATTCTTATCCTTTTTTTTTATTGTACCGTACTATATAAATAATATATTCACTACATACTTTGTTCTTATAAACACTACATGCTTAGCCTTTTTTATTTTATTAGTTTATTATATTCTATAATATAGTTAACTATTATTAATTTTATTTTATCGTATATCATAAACAATTCATATCCTTTTATATTATATTATATATTCTTTAATTTTGTTTTACCGTCTATCAAAAATAATTATTTTATCAAATTGTTTCAATATAGACGACTTACGCTCGAATTTTTAATATGAAGTTAGAACAATTGCTTATTTTTCACATCATATCGGGTGTCGTTTAAAAAATAAAAAATAACAGCTCAATGTTACAAAGTAATGCCGCGTATTTTTTTTGTCCGGCTACAAGCCTGACATGATGTGTCCTAACCAATAGTATTTTATGAATATATTATGGAACCTCTGATTGTGCTAAAAAAAAGACCAATTTTCAGTTTTTTAATTTTATATATTTTTTAAATATTTTTTTTATACTATCTTTAAAGACTTTGGCCACCTTTCAATATGTCGCGGAGAACTTTCTTCTTTTTTTATATATTTTTTTATTTTGCAAAAAACGGATCAACAGGTTCTCTCCAAGTCCTTTGAAAACACCCTTGTAGCTCACTTCCCTGACTGTAGACCAAGAATTGATAATTTATGAAAGTTTTTTTTTTATCAAACTTGAATTAATGGACAAGTGTAAGCTGGGATTTCTAGATAATCGAACTGTCTTAGTTCAACCAGGATGTTTTGAAGATTATAATAGATTGTTTACCCTTTCAAAAACAAAAACAGATTGGGTTACTGTTCTTATTATAGACACATGTTCAAATTTCATATTTTAAAGCCTATATTCTTTTTAAAGCCTATATTTTCTTTCAACTTTTCATTAAGAATTTACAAAGCTACTTTTACTAAATTTCAATTGGTAATTTTAATTGTACCTTGCCTATATATAAGATAAAGCATATGTACAATTGTTACAATTGCAGCCTAACACCATATTTTTTAAAAGATATCACCACGTTCACATATTCAGTTTTCAATAACATAAAGTAAGATATTACACAATATCGATAATCCATTGTCACAAATCCATCCATACTAAAATAACACATACTCTACGTTAATTTCAACACAACATGCATGCACGCAACTTTGAGTAGGAACACTCCACGTTTAGTACAATATTTTAGTATAATTTAAATCGTTATTCAATGTGTAATAATTAAAATCAATTGTGAAGGTAATCAAGATGATGCAATTACCATCCTCATAAACAGTGGTGCATCTCACACTTTCCCAGACCAACATGTTGCCAATGAGGTGTAGTGTGACATAACCGACTCACCACATGTTAATAATCATAGTAGTAGATGTAAACATAATGGTGAATGAGTTTAAGTGTCCTAACTTGCCATGGATCATGCAAGGGGTTAAGTTCTAATAAGATGTGAGATTGATCAAGTTGAGAGGATGTGACATGGTATTTAGGGTGGATTGGATGAAATGGTACAATCCAATGGTCTTACTTCAACAAAACATAGATGGTTTTCACTAACAAGAGAGAACAAATTAAGCTGAGAAGTTACACATAAGAAGATTAACTTAAGATTATCAGCTATAACATCATTACTAAGGAATTGAGAAAAGGGAACTATGGACTCTTCGGGTGCTTCAATTTGATACAAAAACATGCACTGAATCTTGTGCCTATTGAACTTACTCATATTTTAGAAGAGTATCATAACGTGTTTGCAAATTCCCAGGGATTGCCATCGAAGAAGGGCTATGAGCATCCCATAATTTTGAAAGAAGGTGTTGGACCTGTGAAACTAAAACCTTATTGGTATGCTCATAGTCTAAAGGATAAAATACAGTAGTTGGTGGATCAAATACTACAATGAGGTATTATACAACACAATAGTATTCCATTTTTATCATTCTTTCTCCTTATGAAAAAGGAAAATGGAGCCTGGAGATGTTGTGTGGATTATAGAAGGTTGAATGACTTGACTGTCAAGATAGCTACCATATTCCTCTAATTGTTGAATTGTTGGATGAGTTAGGGAGTGCTACGGCATTTTCAAAAATAGACTTGAGGTCTAGATTCCATCAGATTCGATGAAGGAAGATTATGTCCATAAGACTGCCTTTGTAACTCATCATGGCCGGTTAGAATTCAAAGTGATGCCATTTGGGCTCACAAATGCCCCAGCCAATTCCAAAAAAGTAAGAATGAGATGTCGAGACCTTGACTGAGGAAGTTTGTGCTGGTATTATTTTGATGACATCTTAATCTTCAGCCTTGACATGGCTTCCCATTTACATCTTAAAGTGGTTCTACAAGTTTTGAAGAAGAACCAATACTATCCTAAATTGTCCACATGCTCTTTTGACAAACCAAGGTGGAATACTTAGGTCATATCATACATGAGAGTGAAGTGCATGCCGACTCAAGAAAGATTTAAGCTATGTTGGATTGGCTATAACCATATAATGTTACTGAACCGAGAGGGTTTTTGGGCCTAACAGTTTTCTACAAGAGATTTGTGCCCTATTGTGGGATTATTTCTAAGCCCTTGAATGACCTAATCAAGAAAGATGGGCTTTGTTGGTCGCAGAGTGCCTCGAAAGCATTCTAGAAACTCAAGGAGACCATGTGCAAATCACCAGTACTTTTCTTGATAGATTTTGGAACTCCATTTTTACTTTTTGCATTGAAACGGATGCAGTGGAAAAGGCTTAGGAGCTGTTTTACAACATAACAAGGAACTTGTGATTTATCTAATCAAGGCCTTCAACTCTAAGAAGTTGATATTGTTCATATACGAGATGAAACTCCTAACACTCTCCATGGCAATAACTAAATGGAAGCCACATGTTCAAGGCAGGACTTTTGTCATCAAAACTATTCAACGGAGTATGCAGTTCATTCTGGATTAGAGGGCCACTACTGAACTACACCAAAAAGGGGTGACCAAGTTACTTGGGTTGGATTTCACTATTGTGCACAAAAAGAGAAGTGAAAATGTAGTGGTTGATGCCTTGT
The DNA here is from genome assembly GCA_024500145.1 of Gentiana dahurica var. dahurica. NCBI lineage: Eukaryota > Viridiplantae > Streptophyta > Magnoliopsida > Gentianales > Gentianaceae > Gentiana > Gentiana dahurica. The sequence goes on from CM044897.1 coordinate 125,747,658, forward strand.
AAATGCGAAGTCATGTTTAGGGACCACTCTATGTTGTGAGAACAATATCCTCTTCTTGGATGCAATAAGTAACATCCAACTACAAGGGTGACCTAGATGTGGAGGAAAAATTCGGGCACTGATAATTAGTACAGCCTTAAATCCCTTCTACACTATGCACCATGAGATTTCTTAAGTACAATATGAGGATATACATAGGAACCCTATGAAGGTTTGAGATCCATTTTTTAGAAGTTTGAGATCCAAATTGATGGGGAGTTGCACTCAAGTCCAATAGGGGGTCATTCAGGGGTCAAGGCATGTTACAACAGGATTAAGAGAACTTTTATTGGCCCCAGCTTAAGAAGGATGTTCAAGAAATGATCCAAAGGTGAATTACTTGTCAGCAGTGCAAAAGTCTACATGATAAATCTCAAAGATTGCTCCACCCATTACCAGTCTCTCACATTCATGGTCCCAACTCAACATGGATTTTATAGATGGTTTGCCTAAGTCCAAAGGAAAGGAAGTCGTCATGGTATTAGTGGACAGACTGGCCAAGTTCAACCACATTACGTCACTTGAGAAGAAGAGGCAAATAGCATCACAAAAGTGTGGAATAAAGCATTAATAATACTTAAACGAACAATATAAATATCCTTTAAATAAATTCATACGATTATTATTCGTACGGTTTTTTGCTTGTACGATTAGTTTATCTTAGAATAAATATAATTCATTAATATTCATGTGACACAATTTATGATCCACTATCTTTAAGATTATTAAATTTGACCGACAATAAATTATTTAACAAAGAGTATTTGCAGTTGTAATCGAATGTATGTATAAATATACTTAATTAAAACATTACACAACTTTTTACAAAAACAGGAGCCAATGCGCACGCATAGAGCTTAATGCGCACGCATTGAGCTCTCTGCAACATTCTTGGAGGTTTCCTGCCAGGGCAATGCGCACGCATTGTCCACTGAATGCGCATTCAGTCAGAAACGGCTCTAACATAGTTTTCTACACTTAAACGATTTCTACTCAACTCCAAACAATTCAACATAAAAAATACTCAGAAAAATAGCATCAAAACATGTTCTAAGCATCCTATAGTATATCATAGTATAGCAACAACATTTAAACATGAATCCTTGCTACAAACCAACACCAACACCAACTCCAACACTCAACCTAAACATTGTAAAATACACGTGCGTTGCATGTGTTTAAATTATACAAATATTTTTATACTTAAGAAAATTTGAAATGTAGTATGATATTACACCCATTGTTAAGTATATGTTTGATTTATAAAGTAATTGTATATTGAATATACGGAACTTTAAATAAAATGAATTCATGCTTGATGTAATTATTATATATCTCTTTCTCATGCACATTGAATAAATGTTTACGTGCTACATTTATCTTTCCGTTTAATATGATTAGATTTATTGGGTTACGTAATCGTATATTTGACTTGAACAAATAAGGGGTTTGCCTTAAATCTTTGGTACATGTTTTTTGTGTGTGGATATTTTATAAGTTGAGTAAATAGCATGTGTGGTCATCTATCTTTATAAAAAAGGAGTGACTTAACCCTATTCTTTGGTTTTGGTTTGATCAGTCCCTCATCTTTTAATTTCTTTGCAATATTGGTGCATTTAACGGATAGTTAACAAAAAGTTAACAAAATTCTTTTGCATGTTTTTCACGCACAGTTTGCTTATGAAAAAGCTATTATTTTAATAAATTATATCAATCCACCACCAAAAAAACCAATTATCCCAATTTCTCCTGCAAATACCCGTATGTATATCTATCAAAATACAAGCTTCACACACCTATTTTTTCTCCCGTCGTGCTCAGCTGTCTGAATTCAAGGATTTCTCCCCAATTTCATCTTCTTAACATCACTGCTCTAAATCTATGTTGCAAACTTCCATTTATTAATCACCAAATCGTTTTTCCCAATTTCGACCTTTTTTTTTTCTAGAGATTACAATGCCTGAAAATTCGACCAATTTGAACAGCTCATGCCAAGCAATAATGATTGGGGAAAACGATTTCGTGAATAATTATAGCAGTGATTTTAAGAAGATGAAAATGGGAAGAAATCCCTAAATTAATATACTGGTATTTGATTGATATACTGGTATTTGCAGAAGAAATTGGGATAATTGTATTATTTTTTCTTGGGATTGATATAATTTATTAAATTAATAGTTTTTTCATAAGCAAACGGCGCGTGAAAAACACACATAAGAATTCCGTTAACTTTTTCGTTACTTTTTGTTGACGCATAAGAATTCCGTTAACTTTTTGTTGACTATACGTTAAATGGACCAAAGCAGTGGCGGATGCATGTACACCAGGGGGGTGACATGACACCACTGAGATCCGGGAATTTTTTTTTAGTATTAAAACGATGTAGTTTTTTTGATAAAAAGAAGCTCCATCTTCAAATGTCACATCATGAAGTTAACGTTTCTTTTGAACTTTTCAAAATAATACTTAGTTACCGTCATAATGGCTAATTTTCAAAAGCTCGGAAAACCACGGCTCTGATACTAGTTTGTTAAGAAAAACAAACCTGAGCGATAGCCATTAACGATGGCAATACAAAATAACCGGCGGAAGGAAACTAAGACAAATGTGTTATGAATTGAAGTCAAATAAATGGCTTTGTACCTAAACATGTTATTCATATTTAAAAGAACAATAATATAGCTTGAAAATTGTGATTTAATACATAGCATAGAATCATTAACAATTATCATAATTCAACGTATAATTATTTTTTAAATAAAATATATCATTATTGCAACTATAAACCATATTATTATTTTAATTGTAATATTAAAATATCATTTAACTAAATACGTGCAAGCTTGTAAAAAAATAATATCAAACACGTGCAACGCACGTGCATTTTGCTAGTACATCTAAAAGATCGAATCCTACAATTCAGAGAGAGATTTGTAGCACTAAAGAGCAGTGGCGGACCCATGAATTTTTCAGTGGGGGCCAAATAAAAAAAACCTCAGTAGCTAAGTTTCGAAATAATAAAGCTTAATTCTAACCGGTTGAACTAAAGGACAATTACAGTAAAGATTGTCTAAAATAATATACATACACAATTTTTAATATTATTAATGAGGTATTTTACTAAATTCGCACGTAAATTAGAGTGGAGTCCCTTGTCCATGTGAGTCCGTCCCTGCTAAAGGGTACTCGGAAAAGTCTATCAAAAAAATGTGTAGATCTAAAAAAATCTAATCATATGATTCAAACGTAGACTTGCAGCACTACAAATGCAATGTAGATACTGTTTAATCTTTCTTTGGATTTTTGATAGTTTGACATAAGGATCTTGGATAAAGGTTATTACTGTCAAATAAGGTTAGATTGCAACATCAATCTCTCTTGTATCACACCGATAATATAATAAAGCTTTATATATACCATGTACATTGCAAAATCCTTGATATTCTCAAAATCAACCGAACGTAACAAAATCTAACGGTAGATGAAAGCAGACGACAATGTTAAAGGGTAAGTCTTTACTGCTTGAGACACATGATTGATTGCCACATCACTTCACTTAGAAATTCATCCAATTTGGGGCACAAAAAAAAAAATTTAAAAAAAAAATGGCAGAGGCACAACCAAACAACCAAACTTACACAACGGATGATACAACAGAATCTTTCATCGTTGATTTTGATGATTCTACATCACAATCAATTGAGACTCATTAATATCAACGGTGAGTGATAGATGCACAATCAAACTTGCACAACGGATGACACAACATAATCTTTCACTGTTGATTTTGATGAGTCTGTATAACAATCAATTGAGACTCATCAATATCAACGGTGAGAGATTACGAGTTGTGTCACCTGTTGTGCAAGTTTGGTCATGCTTCTATCATTACTCATCATCCAATTGGGGGGGCAAAAAAAAAAATCTGAACAATCTTGAAGCTGTTAAGTTGATACAAAGAGAAAATAAAAGCTACTCACAACTAGCGGGAAAAAGAAGATGAATTCATGATGGATTCATGGCACAGGTCTAGAATCCTCTTCGGCTCTTCCTCCTATTTGCCTTTACAATGTAGCAGCGACAGTCATTCACCATGAAAAAGAACAATTAGCTGGCCAGCTGATAAAACTAACCAAATACCGTGAAAAGCTATATTCATGGAAAACGCAAATAAGGATAGTCTAGTTGTAGTGGTAGAGAGAACATCTTATTGCTGAGGAAAAAAATATCTATCAAATTAATTAACCAAACGTTTAAATCTCTCACTGAGTCAGAAACAATTAAATCCCTACATCAACTCATCCTTCTTTGATACAAATTACTGTACTTCATATATATCCACCCTCCTACCAACATACTGCATCATATACCCGTATATAGTACATTGTTTATAAATGCAGTAAGCAGGAAACAAATAACTGCAGAGATGCTATTTGGAGTTGCAGAGGCCCAGGATGACGATTTCCCAGCATGCAATTAATAATTCTCCTCTACTTGTAGTTTTTTTTGTTTTGTTCTGTGCGGAACTCCAACATGTCAACGTTGTAGTGTGAACAAAATCTGAATTGTAGGTTGGATTTACATGTGATGAAACTCAAAAGTCAAAATATATATATATATGCAACTCTCTCGTCTCTCAATATCAGTTGCACTAAGGAAACATAGAAAGAAGATAATAACTGGAAAAGATGTTTTGTTTGTTGATAATAATAATAAGACCATTACACGCATAGTAAATATATAGAATCTACACTAGATTTTTGTTACACCCAAGTGACACATGTCACGATCTCTACCATCCACCACACACTTAATCCTACGGCTCTTATTTAGCCTTATCTTCAACAGCCCCCCTCAAACGAAATGGTGCACATGCTACATTGAGTTTGTTCCTGAAGTAGGTAAATAACTGTGGTGAGAGAGCCTTGGTCATGCTGTCTGCAGTCTGATCAGAGGAAGTGACATAAAGGACCTGTAACTGTTTGTTCAGCACTTGATTGCGAATAAAATGGATGTCAACTTCAATGTGTTTTGTTCGAGCATGATAGACTGGATTGTAAGCCAGGGAAGTAGCTCCAGTATTGTCACACCAAGCCCTGGGAATTCTAGAAATCTGCATTCCTATTTCAGACATCAATTGTTTAAGCCACTTCATTTCTGCTGAAAGATCAGCCAGAGCCCTATATTCTGACTCAGTGCTCGATCTAGAGACCACCCCTTGTTTCTTGGAACTCTAGGATACCAAGGAATCACCAATATGCACAGTAACCCCCAACTGACCTTCTATCAAAGGTGTCAACAGCCCAATCAGCATCAGTAAAACCAGTTAAAGATAACTCATGTGAGGGTTTGAAGTGAAGACTGAGCTGCAGGGTTCCACTCACATACCTCAAGAGTCTTTTCAGGGCTGTCCAATGATCAGAATAAAGCTCTTGCATAAACTGACTCAGGCAATTAACTGCAAATGTGATGTCAAGCCTAGTCAAAGTCAGGTACTGCAATCCTCCAATGGCACTCCTGTAGAGTTTAGGATCTCCCAGAGGTGTCCCTTGCTTTGGCTGCAAACTTTTCCCTGCTATCTCGATATACCCGGATTGGAATGGGGCCCTGTTCATCCATATTGGGCCTACAATCTTGGCCCATCAACACAGATAAATGGGCTTCTATCACCGCTGGCCGCTGCCACCAGACTCCTTCTAGTCGCTCGCCACCGGCCGGGACATGTCCGCCATCAGTTAGCGGACTCATTCTCTCCATGTGATTCCAAACTATATACTCAAGGCACAAGTGAGTCCGCTGCTCGACCATATTTCTCGATACTCGCTGCTCGCCATGCCTATCCAGCTGGCCAATCCAGCTGGCAACACTTTACAGCTGGCTAGGACACTTGTATTGCATGCATGCTTAACTTAGCTATGTACTCTCAGTTGTCTTGTCAAAAAACAGTGAGATGACTCACTGTTTACCCTATATATATGGGATCACATTGTAATAGAAAATAATCTCAAGCTTTTAGCTATAAATCTAATACAAGCAGAAACTCTGCCAATTTGTCGACTGATCAACTTGTTTATCTTATAAACTAATCCGGCAGCCTTGTTCTCACTCGCCACCCTAACCACACCAGAGAAATCATTCATATCAGCCTTATATCCTCAAGATAAACACTGTTACCGCAAATCTGGTGTTCCACGCAACATCAGTTGGCTCCGTTACCGGGAAAATCATTATCATTCAGTATTTGGAGGCCACTTACTCCACCACAAAGACGATTTCACGGTGTCTCAGGCGAAGTTATCATCATCTACGGTCTGTCGGTCACCAAAGCTTTAAAACCTTTTGGGATAATACAGCCCAGAAACCGCTGCTCTCCTCATCTCAAACAACTTACACAGAGATCATCAACCTCATTGCAAACTCACGCTTGAATCCATCTAAAATACCCAGGTTGGTTTATACATCTTTTCATCGGTTTCAGATCTTCAAGTAAGGAAAGTTTGGTCATCTTTTAGTTGCAACACCCAGAAATCACAAGTCATGGCTGGCGGGAAAAACATGAACCCTGCAACACCGGCTAAAGCAGCCAATCAGGGACTGCCACGCGGAGCGAGCACACCTCGTGGAGAGGCTAGCCGAAGGGTTATGTCGGATGGGGCAGATGTCAACCCTGCCCTCACAACCGACATGCGAGCATACATACGGGAAAGGACTAAAGCCCGTGAAATACACGAGGAAGCGGTTAGGAAAAGCAAAGGAAAGGGAATCGCGGGGACATCTAGCCCAAATAACGAACAAGAGGCTATTTCAGCCGGAGGAGCTCCCACACAACAAGATACATATAAAATAGCTCTGCAAGTGCACATGGAGTATGTTGAAGAAATGCGGGAAGGAAATGCACTACTCATTGCAGAAGGATTACCACCTCGGTCAATCCGTAAATTCAACCCTCCTCAACCCGCACAAACTGAGGTTCAGCCCACATTCATTCCTCCAAAAACGGTTCGACCACAGCGATCAGAAATAGAGGAGAGTAGTCATGCAACCTCACATCCCAAAGAGGGTAGGAAATCTGCGCTAGGTAGATTGGGGCCCGCGATCGACGATCGCGGTGCAGCCCCAATACGACCAAAGAACACTCGGCGAGTTCGCACCCGCTTGGAAGGGCAGGGGGACTCGGAAATTGAAGAAAGTTATGTTGCGCTCCCACCTCAACCCCCAAATCAGGAAGAAATAGGCATCATGAAAAAACAGATAGAGGAATTACAGAAAGGTACAAAGGGTGTTAAAACGGTTCCGACATGGGGGACAAGTGTGCTTCATCCCAGCATACTGAAAGCGGCTCCAAGGGGAGGAACTCACTATCCTAATTTCATAAATTACCACGGAGCAACAGATCCTCTGGATTGGCTATCCGCTTTCCAGAGCAGAATCAGCTTATGTACCTCTAGCGACGAGGCCTGGTGTATAGCATTTGTGGGGTCGATGCAAGATCGGGCAGCATCATGGATCCGCAGCCTTCCTCCTGGATCGATTTTGTCATGGGATGACACGATCAACAAGTTTATAGCAGAATTTAAGTCAGTGGGAGGACCTAAAAAGACGCATATCGACCTACATGAAGTACGACAAGGCGACAATGAGGGGACCCACAGTTATTATGAGCGATTTTACAAAGTGTATGAGCTAACCAGGGGTATAGCAGACAACGTTGTCATGAGTAGTTTTGAAACAGGGTTGAAGCCGGGATACTTGAAGTCTTACTTCGCTTTGTCGCCACCAGCGAACCTACAAGAGATGTTGAGCTCGACTAGGAAGTACATTGCGACTGCGGGAAACGAGGGAACGTCTTCGTCCAACAAAGGCAAACAGAGGGCTGAGCGTAGCCCGCCAAGAGACACCCGCAGAGGGGCAGATAGGGAAATCAAGAAACCTGAAAGATTTAAGGAAGAGCATTTCACGCCGCTCAGAATTTCCTATTCTCAAGTATTGAATGAAATCAGAGATGAAATACCTGAACCATACCCAATGGTTCCTGATACCCGCCGCGATGCATCCAAATTTTGTGGCTATCACAGGGATAAAGGTCACACTACCGACGAGTGTATCCAATTCAAACGAGCAATAGAGAAGTTGCTCGCTCGCGGACATCATGATCATCTCAAACTTGATACCGGTGGTCCAGATAGGAGGAATCAGCAAGCTCGTCAGTTCGATAGAAACATTAGAATGATAACTGAGCCTCCTCCCAGTAACAATCAGATTAAGAATCGCATTGGGTCCATCAACAAACATGTAGAGAAGCCTATAGTTTTGCGAGGGAGTGAACAGCCCCTTGCCTTTACTCGAAGTGAGCTAGTAACTTCAACCAATACAGTGGACATGTGCCTTTGCATCTCAGTGGTCGTCAATCGGGCTTGTGTCAATAGAGTGATGGTCGATACAGGGGCCTGCCGCGATATCTTATACTACAACTGCTTCAAAGAGTTGGGGTTCAGCGATTCTAATTTAAGGCCGCATAATGGCACCCTTGAGGGCTTCACCAATCATAAGATACAGGTCAAGGGGGCCATCGACCTGGATGTACAGATGGGAGATTATGCACCCTTTCGAACTGAAAAGGTGATGTTTTTAGTGGTCGATCTTCAGTCCAATTATAACATGATAATGGGGACACCAGCTTTAAAACAGTTTCAGATGGTAGCTTCCATTCCGCATCAGCGGATAAAGTTTTATGTTGGGGACAGGATCGGAACGTCGATCAGCGAGCCTGCCGCTGTCCTAACATACATACATGAAATGAGAACGGGGAATAAGAGGGTTCGAATCGAACAGCCACTCAACATGGAAAACATCGACATGATCAGGGTCGCTATTGATCCTGAGCCATTCAAAGTGGAGTGTGAAACGTTGCAAGTCAGAGATGAACCCGATTTTACAGCAGAAGATGAGTTGGTCGAGGTGGTTATCAACGATGAATATCCCGAACAAAAGGTTAAGATAGGAGCTCGGCTGAGTCCTGTCGAAAGGGAAAAATTGATACAACTACTCAAAGATAATTTGAGTGCCTTTGCCTGGGTGGTTACCGACATGCGAGGAGTCGAGCAAGACGTCGCCCTGCACCATCTCAACGTCGACTCAACTTTCAAGCCGATACAACAGCGAGCGCGTCAATTCTCAACCGAAAAGGAAGCGGCGATAAAGGTAGAGGTCGGAAAACTCTTGCAGGCTGGAATCATAAAAGAGCTTGCCTACCCTACTTGGTTGGCAAATGTGGTTATGGTAAAGAAGCACAATGGCAAATGGAGAATGTGCGTCGACTTCACGGACCTCAACAAAGCGTGCCCGAAGGATCCTTATCAGCTGCCACGAATTGACCGGTTAGTTGACTCTATTTCTGGCTTTGAGGTTTTAAGTTTCTTAGACGCATATTCTGGGTATCATCAAGTGCGGATGGCTGAGCCCGACAAAGAAAAAACGGCTTTCAGAGCCGCTGGAGGATTGTATTATTATGAAATGATGCCATTTGGGCTGAAGAATGCGGGTTCGACCTATCAGCGAATGGTCAACAGGGTCTTCAGTTCGCAGATAAGCAGAAATATGGAGGCCTACATAGACGACATGGTTGTTAAGTCCGCTGGGGACGGTCACGCTGCTGACCTTCAAGAAACTTTCAATAATGTCCGAAAACATGCGATGAAGCTGAATCCGGCCAAATGTACTTTTGGTGTCCAGGCAGGCAAATTTCTGGGGTTTATGGTTAGTCGTCGTGGCATCGAGGCTAATCCAGAAAAAATTCAAGCTTTGATTGACATGAGAGAGCCTACCACTATCAAAGAAGTACAGAGGCTCAATGGCCGCATCATTGCGCTAGGTCGCTTCATATCAAAATCAGCGGAAAGGTGTCTCCCCTTCTTCAAAATTCTCAGAGGCGACAAAAATTTTTCATGGAACGCAGAGTGTTCGCAGGCATTTCAAGCTTTAAAAGAATATCTAGGGAAACCACCCCTTTTGGCTAGCCCTATAGAGGGAGATGTGTTGTTTTTGTACTTAGCGGCTTCGGACCGGGCTGTTGCCGCCGTTCTTGTCAAGGAGGCCGGAACCCTCCAAAATCCCGTTTATTATGTAAGCAAGGCTCTCAGTCCGGTGGAGAGCCGCTATTTTAATATTGAAAAATTAGCCTACTCGCTTGTTATTGCTGCCCGCAAACTCAGGGCTTACTTTACCTCACACACGATAGTTGTCTTAACTGATAGTCCACTGCGTCGAATATTGCATAAACCGGACCTTTCTGGTCGACTTCTCAGATGGGCAATCGAAATCACTGAGTTCGACATACAGTATCAACCCAGAAAAGCTATCAAGGGTCAAGCGCTGGCAGATTTTATTGTGGAAACAAGCTTTAGCCCGCCTCAACCCTGTTCGCCATTACCCCATGAGCCCGCTGCGGCCAAGAGTAAACCAAATCAATGTTGGCATTTATATGTTGATGGGGCATCTAACCGAAATGGTTGTGGGGCCGGAGTAATTTTGATGGAACCCGGATCGACGGAGGAAATCGAAAAAGCTTTAAGGTTCGAGTTCCCGGCCACGAATAATCAAGCCGAGTACGAAGCAGTCATAGCTGGGCTCAAACTGGCCAAGGAACTAAATGTGGAAAATGTTGAAGTTTATTGCGATTCACAACTCATCGTCAACCAAATCTCAGGGGACTATGTCACACACTGTAGTATTCTCGAGAAGTATGGTGAGATTGTTCGACGATTCAAAAGCGGCTTCAAGTATTGCGAGTTCATCAGAATCCGGAGAGAGGACAACGAACGAGCAGACTATCTCTCAAAATTATCACTCAAAGAAGAAATTGCAGACCCTTCAATTATGATAGAGTATCTAGCTGTACCCGCTATTAAGGAAGCACAAATCATGGAAATCGATACACCAGCGCCGACTACATGTTGGATCGATGAGATTCAGGCTTATATAGAGACAGGCATCTTGCCTGAAGGAGCGGATAAAATTCGCGCACTTAAGAAAAGAGCGGCCAGGTATACCATAAACAATGGAATACTCTACAGAAGGTCCGCAACAAAGCCTTTATTACGATGTGTTCGAGAAGAAGAAAGCAAGACAATCCTTATCGAGCTTCACCAAGGAGTGTGTGGGGGACACCCCGCTAGTCGCTCTTTGGCGCAGAAGGTTATAACCGCAGGGTATTATTGGCCAACAATTCTTAAAGATTCAGAAAAATTGGTTAGAGAATGCCCAGAGTGTCAAAAGCATGCGGACATCCCCCGCATACCATCTGTCGAGCAGAGCATCATAACCGCACCTTGGCCTTTCGACATGTGGGGGCTCGATCTCATCGGACCATTTCCACCAGGAAGAGGCGGATGCAAAGTTATCATAGTAGCTGTGGATTATTTCACAAAGTGGATCGAAGCAAAACCTATGGTTAAGATAACCGCAAAAGCCGCAGGTTATTTCTTACACGATCAAATTTTTTCACGTTTTGGCATTCCACGGGCAGTAGTATCAGATCATGGCCCACAATTCAGGAAAGACTTTTCAGACCTTTGTGAGGAATTCAAAGTCAAACACTGGCAGTCGTCCGTGGATTATCCTCAAGGAAACGGCCAGGCTGAGGCCGGCAATAAACAAATAATCAAAATGCTTAAGAAAAGCGTAGATGACAAGGTGAAAGCAGGAGGGTGGGACGACGAGCTACCCGCCATACTCTGGTCACTTCGCACCACGATCAAAACACCCACAGGAGAAACACCTTTTGCCCTTACCTATGGATCAGAGGCTATGATTCCAGTCGAAATGGCACTACCCAGCATCAGGGTCGCATTATACGAATCAGCGAATAATCTCTTAAACAGGCAGATCGACTTAGATCTAATAGAGGAAAAAAGGCTGGCGACATATCATCGACTCGCGAACTACAAGCAACTCGCCAAACAACAACACGACAAGCGAATCCGCGATCATTCATTTAAGGTCGGGGATTTTGTTCTTCGAAATAGAAAAACCACTGGCATGGAGCCAAATAAAGGCAAGCTAACAGCAAACTGGGAAGGCCCTTATCAAGTCGCGAGGGAAATCAAAAAAGGGACTTATGTTCTCAAAAATCATCAAGGCTACGAGCTCAATAGACCTTGGCATGCGGACAACCTCAAAAGGTACTACATGTAATAAATCGGCTAGGGTTATGGCTATCCTCTCGTTTACGACGGGAGTGGTTAGGCTTTCTTACTTACTTGTAATCTTCACTCATCTAGCGGGATGAGTCGAAATTAATAAAGCCCGATTTTACATTTTCTCTTTTAGCATGTTATCGAGTATACGCGGGTAGAAATTAAACATGTTCGAATAAATTCTCAACGAGGCCCTCGGCCAAACTTCAGCCTTTCCAGCGGCCAAACTTCAGCCCTCGGCCAAATTAATAAGGGCAATATTTGGAAAAATTTAAAGCGGTCATGATTTTCCAGCGAACAAAAATCGAACTCAATATTAGACAAGCAACGAGCGGACAAAAAAACAAACTTGTGGATAAAAATTATGAGTTGGACAAAGTACATACTATTACAGAGGCAAATGTACGGACAAAAGTACAGAAGAGAGAAGAGTTATACATATGCGAAATCAAAATAATGTTTTACAAAAAAAGGAGCACAAAATTAAGAATTCTCAGGCCGCATCTCTTCATTATGGACGTTCTCTTCGCGGAGAGAATGGTGCAGCATCTGATCTGCATTCGTCTCAGACTCAGTGAGCTCTACCATCGGCTCAACGGTTTGCTCCACCTCTCCCTCTTCAGCAGCTCTTTCTCTTGCTTCAGTAGCCAAGCGCACACGCTCCCTCAGATTCACCTCTATCACAGCAGGAGCCACCCAGTCAGGATCACACTCGGGGACATAGCGTTGAAGCTCAACATCAGAGAAGGGTATGCGATCATGGAATTCTCTTAGATAATCAGAGAAGGGATGGGTGAGAATCCATTCCTCTAAAACATCAAGGTCAGGAGTACCACCTTCATGAGCCAGGACGCACCTCGCGATGTGATAAAACCCTTGGTCATATCCCATCATAAAGCCGTCATCAGCGGCGGTCTTGAGCTGGCCTTCAACACTTGAGCCTAGATCCTTCAGTTGTTTCTGCAGATCCGCACACGCTTTTTGCTCGGCCTCCCAATGAGCTTGAGCCTCAGTTACTTTCAGCTTCATCTCTTCCATAGTGCGATCAACGGATTTACTCTGCTCCACGAGGTCAGAGTTAACCTTATTTGCCTCAGCAAGCTGTGCTCTCAGCTTCTCATTCTCCCCTCCGCCGCACTTAACCGCCCACGAAGACCAGCGGACACTGCATTTGCGGCACCAAGAGCTTTCTGGGTTTCGGCCAGCTCTTTTCTGACATCGGCGCTCTCGGCTATTGTATTTCTATAATCATTGACGAACTGCGCCAAGCCAGTACCAACCTAATGGAGGAAAATTAAACAGCGAAGTCAATATTGACTTGAGAAAAATAACAGCAAAAAGAATAAAAACAAAAGCAAGAAGAAGGTTTACCATGCTCACCGTGGCGCCATATAAGCCCCACAAATCATCAATACTCCCGAGAAAGGCACGGCGGGGATCAGTCTGATCCGCCATAACAACCCTATCCGCTATCCCGCGGCCTATCTCCAGCTGGATGTCGTTAGGGATACCCCATCTAAAATGCCTCAACGGGGGCACATCAGCGATACCCCTTGCAATTGTGCGTGCCTTGGGCAGGTCGAGAGGTTGTTGCCGCATAAACTCTTTATCCAACCAGGCGGCGGGACAACCTCTAGGCCCAATAGGAACTCCAGCAAAGGGCACCACTGTCTTCGTGGCTGCAGACACAACCTCATCGGCTTTTTCCTTACCCTTATCAGTTCTGGATTTTTTAAGGGGAGGGACCTCCTACAAGCCGCTTTCATCTCCCGCGGGCTCAATCTCTTCAACAGCAGCCCTCTTCTTCTTATCACCAGCAGGCGGCTTTGTAAGAGTGGTCTGCTTCATAGTCTTGCCCACCGCGGCTTTCTCTACTACTGGCGGCTGGGATGGTTTTGCGACCTTAGCTCCAGAGACTCCGGCCGCCGACGTCTGCAAGTCGACCATGGGAAGGGCTGTCTTAACCCCTTTTAGTTCAACGGCCCTTTTCACCTCGCCGACGGTCTTTTGCTTTGACAATTGGCTGCGACGAACTAATCTATCCATGGTACCTGCGGGGAACAAATATTTATTAGCGACCAAAAGATATGAAAAGAAACATATTATGAAAAGAGGCAAGAAGAATGCAAGTAAAAATCCTACTCGGTGCTCGCATATTAGGATAACCGCCGCAGATTTCGCACCGAGAAGGCATGAACCTCCCGTGGTGACATTCGCTGTACCAATCGGGATGGGTCGGCAACAAATCGACTACAACTAAAGGTTCGCCGACACCGGCTCCAGGAAGTCCGGCATGTATGAGATAGGGCTGAGCGACGTCAAGCAACAACCTCCAGTTAAATGCCCTAGCCTGAGGTTCATTTTTACGGGTATAGCCCAGATCGTCTTTCAGCTCGGAGATAAACTCATCATCATCAAATTGGGTTTTTATTTTGTTCAAGTGATCGGTCTTGACCGAATTCTCCGCTAGCTTCTTAAACGGCCAGCCTACCCGGGACTCTACCTTCATACATCTTTTGTCCCAATCCGCCACCTTGTCGGGAAGATCAAATAACAAGCGGGGTCTACCATGACTCGATCGACTACGCGGTTGGATTTGGCCGGCGCCGCCCTTCCGGGAGAAACTATAAAAATATAAAAGCACCGGCATCGACGGTTCGCGCCGGCTCAACCTACTGATTATGATAAAGGACATGACCACGCGAACAACTCCCAAACTCAGGTCGCAAGGCATCACCTCCAGCTCCTCCATAAACTTAACAAAAAATGGATCGAAGGGAGGTCTGAGTCCGGCTGCAAAATGATCATAATGCAACCACAGATAATCTTGCTGGTCTCGGCCACAGATCCATGACACGTTGGTCGCGCCCATGCTGACAAAGCGATAGTCCACCGAGACATCATACGCCCCCAAAGCCGAAGTATAATCTTCTCGATCTTTAAACTCCCTCCATCGGGCTATAAGATCACTGTCTGCCCGTTTCTGCTCTGCGAGCTCATTTTCAACCGCAGCGGACCTTTTCTTGGGCGCCCTCTTTCTTTTTGCGGGCTCCTCAGCGGCGGTTTTCTTTTTTACAACAATCTTTGGAGACTTTTTGGGTTTCTCCGATACCACAGCGGTTTCCACGGCTTCCTTGATCTTGCCGCTACGTTTAGCGGCTCCAGGTTTTAAAACTCTCTCCATCCTGGTGAGGAGATTGCTTAGTGCCGTTTGGTCGTCATCTTCGACCTCGCCCTCCGCAGCGCCCTCACCAATAACTGCGACCTCTGGGTCAGATTCTATGTTAATGGGTCCAGGGTTTGGATTTTCTTCCATCTCCTCCTCGTCACCGCTAGAGCTAGCATCCTCCATGCTCACCTCCTCTGACCCATAACCCGCTGCGGCCCTAGCCTCTTCGTCTGATTGTGTGTGCTCTGATGACATTCTGGAAAAGAAAAAGGGCAAGGTGGATCAGTTTATCACCCGGACATGGAAATCGGGTCGAGGTGAAAGCAATCACACCCCGACACCTCGCCCTTCCATCTCCCTTAAACAGATACAAAATTCACAGAAAAACCCCAAACATCTCCCCAGAAAAACCCCCAAATTCGAAACCCTAAAATGCATAGACCCCAAATACTGGAAAGCATAAACAAAGGAGTATCAATCGGAGCACATGCATATAGGAGTATTTTTGAGCAATCAAAAAGAAGGATCGAAATCACAGAAAAGCATAACAGATTGGGCTCAGGGCATTCATCAGAAAGAGGTACAATCGCAGAGACAAGAGTCACAGCATTCGTCAAAATTTTGTAAGAGAAATAGGAGAAATAAAGAACATAATTAAATCAACAAGCAATAAAGGAGTAAAGTAGAGTACCTGATTGATAATAAAGATGATAAAACGTTGATCTTTGACTGGAATAAGCACTCGTCGGAATCTGCTTGTAAATCGCCGGAAGTTCTTGGTTTATCACCGAAGGAATTTATCTGAGAGAAGAAAACCGAAAAGTGGATGAGTTGGGGGGGACTCCTCTATTTATAGGAGGAAAAAAGAGGGGAAACGACGTCTGGGATTTTCAAAATTCAAACGTAATGATGGCAGGAACGGTTACCAATTTTTCTCCGCCAATCAGAGCTAAGGACGGTTCAGTTCCAACCGCCGTGTCAGTGCACGTGACTGATGTGACGTTTCGTATATCGATACGTCCATTATTACTTTCCAACCGTTTAAATCTTTCTAGCGACCATCAACTACCCGCAGAATAAATGACTTCAGCATATTGTCAACCTTATTTCAAGCGGCTACCCTCGATCAATGCCCGCTAAAGCTTATCCTGACAAAGCATCCTTGATAGAGCGCTATCACTTAAAATAAGCCCGACAGAACGTTGTCGGCAATCAAGCCTGTCTGCTACAAATGCACAGCATATAATCGGTAATTCGTTACGCGATACTAACACTGATTCAAGCCCGATAGAATGGTATCGGCGATCAAGCCTGTCCGCTACAAATGCACAGCATATGGCTAGTGGTTTTCACCAACACTAGTTCAAGCTCGATAAAACAGTATCAAAAGCCTCAATCACAAGCGACTACGAAGGAGCTCCATCGAAAGTTCTTTTTCAAGTTCTACTCTCCGCCTTGGCGGACACGCCAGACACAGAGTAGGGGGCCATTGATATACCCGGATTGGAATGGGGCCCTGTTCATCCATATTGGGCCTACAATCTTGGCCCATCAACACAGATAAATGGGCTTCTATCACCGCTGGCCGCTGCCACCAGACTCCTTCTAGTCGCTCGCCACCGGCCGGGACATGTCCGCCATCAGTTAGCCGGACTCATTCTCTCCATGTGATTCCAAACTATATACTCAAGGCACAAGTGAGTCCGCTGCTCGACCATATTTCTCGATACTCGCTGCTCGCCATGCCTATCCAGCTGGCCAATCCAGCTGGCAACACTTTACAGCTGGCTAGGACACTTGTATTGCATGCATGCTTAACTTAGCTATGTACTCTCAGTTGTCTTGTCAAAAAACAGTGAGATGACTCACTGTTTACCCTATATATATGGGATCACATTGTAATAGAAAATAATCTCAAGCTTTTAGCTATAAATCTAATACAAGCAGAAACTCTGCCAATTTGTCGACTGATCAACTTGTTTATCTTATAAACTAATCCGGCAGCCTTGTTCTTACTCGCCACCCTAACCACACCGGAGAAATCATTCATATCAGCCTTATATCCTCAAGATAAACACTGTTACCGCAAATCTGGTGTTCCATGCAACATCACTATCATAGGTGTAGGACACCACTTTAGATGTTCAAACCCCAAACTTTTTAGTAATTGAATAGCATAATGTGACTGATTTAAGTAGAGCCCTGAGCTGCTTCTGAATACCTGCATCCCCAGAAAGTGAGAGACCTGTCCAAGATCCTTAAGAGCAAACTTAGTGTTCAGCTGGTGTACAAACTTCTGAATCAGATTAGAGGAGTTTCCTGTTATCAAGATGTCATCTACATACACAAGAATGTATAACACTTGTTTGGCTGTTTTATAAGTAAACAAGGAAGTGTCAGAGACAGCCTGAGTGAAGCCCCATGCCTTCAGTTGACCAGTGAGAGCTGCAAACCAGGCCCTAGGTGCCTGTTTTAGGCCATACAAGGTCTTATTCAGTTTGCATACATAGTGTGGTTTATCAGGGCTCACAAAGCCTTCTGGTTGGATCATTAGGACAGGTTCATTTAAAGGGCCATTTAGGAAGGCATTGTTAATGTCTATTTGGTGTATGGGCCAATTCATGGAGACAGCAACAGCAAGGATAACCTGATGGTTGTAGACTTGGCAACTGGACTAAAGGTCTCAGTGAAGTTAATGCCATAGTTTTGATGGAATTCCTTAGCAACTAATCTGGCCTTGTACTTAAGGACACTGCCATCAGGATTCAACTTGACCTTGAACACCCATCTGTTCCCTACAACATTCTGATTTGATGGTGGTGGAACCAAATCCCAGGTATGATTATGCATCAGTGCCTTGTACTCATCCTTTATGGCATGTTTCCACTCAGGTTTGTCCAATGCTTCTGACACATTCAAAGGTTCAGTAGGAAATGTCAAGGCACTGACATTGGCACAACGAACACTGTAAGTTTTGGGTTTAAAGATCCCTGCCTTGGATCTTGTTTGCATAGGATGAGTAGGAACCAAACTGTTAACAGGTTGGGCAGGTGGTGACTGTGCAGGATCAGGTGAAGGACTAGGTGAAGAGCTCATAGTGGGTGATTTTTCTGGAATGTAGGGAGCAGAGTCATGTGGGGATGATATAGGAGGTGTAGGCGTGGATGTGGGACCAAGTGTAGATGGAGGTATGTGTTGAGGTGCTTCTGACATGTGGTTGGTATGTGGTTGTGAACCACTAGAAGAGGACTGTGTATCAGTACAGACACTGTTGGTTTGTTGAGGCAAGTTGTTGAAGGAGTGAGTCTTCTCATGATGCATTGTACCAGCAGCAGGGGGATGTGTTGGCCAGATATCAAAAGTGAGAGATGTTATACTAAGTGGCATAGAGGCTTGGGCAATGAGGGTCAAACCTGACTCAATTATGTGCCTATGCTTCCTTTCAGCTCTCTCATTTTGACTATGATCATGAGGACACGGATGTCTAAACAGAATGCCTTCACTTTTCAAATATGATTCAAATATTCTGTATTCTCCACCCCAATCTGATTGGATGCACTTGATAGTTGCTCCAAACTGATTCAGGATGAGGGTCTTAAACTGTTTGAAGGTGTTAAATGCTTCAGATTTTAGTTTTAGAGGATATATCCAGGTATGTCTGGTGTGATCATCTATAAAATGGATATAGTAAGAGTACCCTTCTATAGATTTCACAGGGGCAGGTCCCCATATATCTGTGTGGACAAGATCAAACATGTTATCTGTACAGGAATCAGAAGATAAGTGAGGTAGGAGATGAGATTTTCCCAATTGACAGGCTTCACGGAAATTTAACTTTTCATTCAAAACAACATTACATTGAGACATGACTTGTTTCAAAACATGATAAGAGCAATGCCCTAACCTTCTATGCCAGATATCAGGGGATACACTAGTACTGGCAGTTTTAGGGGTGACAAACACAGACTTAGATGATCTAGAAAAACTAAGACAAGAGGTGTCACTACTTTTGGAGTGAAGAGAGCTCTGAAGCTGACTAGTGGGAAGTTCCATCTGGTACAATTCATCCTTGAGAAGACCCTGGAGCAGAACTTGATTGGAAATCTTGTCCTTCACAAGACAAACATTGTCAGCAAACAAAACAGTGATGGAATTATCAGAAATCAGTTTAGACACACTAATCAAGTTCTTTGTGATATCAGGAATATGTAAATGAGTTTTCAGGATTAATGGTTTTGTAGATGTGTTAATGGTGCTAGTGCCAATGTGTTTAATGCACAGTTCTTTGCCATTTCCTACTGCTAAGGTGTCATTACCATTATAACCAGCACTGAGGTGGAGATTGTTCAAGTCGGATGTCACATGATTGGTTGCTCCACTATCAAGACACCAAGAGTTATCAGCTACATTTTGAGAACCAGCAACAAATGCATAAATTTGCTTAGGGTTGGTGTTTTCAGCAGGACCATTGTTGAAGTCGGTTTCAAATCTATGCCAGCAGATATTGGCAGTATGACCAATCTTACCACATAAATGGCAGGCCATCTTGCTTCCAGCATTTGGATTTGGTTGCTGATTTCCTCTTCCTCCCCTACCCCTGCCACCATTTCTACCTCCTCTATAATTGCCTCCACCTCTGCCTCTTCCATTGGTGTTTGAAGAGTTAGGAGGTCTGCCAGTATAGTTACCAGTCCTAGTTGCCACATTTGCACTAGCAGAGGTTTGAAGGGCAGTTCCTGAGCCACATGTGGGATGAAATCGAGCAACAAGTTTCTCATGAATGAGTAGCTGGGACTGGACCTCTTGCCAGGTGAGTGCCCCAACCCTGGCCATAATATTAACTATAGCAGCTTCATATTCCTTGACCAGTCCTCCCAAAACAGCAAGAATCAGCTCAGACCTGGTAATCGGGTAGCCTGCAGCAGCCAAATTGTCACTGTAAGATTTCATCTGAGCCAGATAATCTGCCATTGTCCTGGTGCCTTTTTCTGCTTTGGTTAAGGCATTCTTCAACTCAAGCATACGGGCTTCGGACTGACTGTTAAACAGGCTTTCAATGGTTGTCCAGACTTCATACGATGTAGTGCATCCAACAACTTCCACCAAGGCTTGTTCTGTCATAGAACTTAAGAGCCATCCAACAAGAAGAGAATCAGTAACATCCCACTCATCTGGTGTTTGACTCCCCATATTACCAAGAGTAGCAGTAGTGAGAGTGGTTTCTGGAGGTCTGGGTTTCATGCCAAGATGATAACCGGCTAATCTGTGACCTTTGATTATGGGCAGGACAGTTGATTTCCAGAGGAGATAGTTTTCACGGGTCAATTTGACATTACAGGTTTGAGTTAAATGACCAGGGAAAGAGGATGGTGGTGGAGGAGGAAGAATGCCATACCCAGGTGACCGGAGCAGAGAGGGATAGTGATCTGACCGGAACTGTGGAATCGGTGACACCATGGTTGGTATTTAACCAAACTGCATGCTAGTGTTCATACCAAAGACTGAAGCTCCGGTGGTGGCGCCATAGAGAGGAGGAAGTTGAGCGCCGATCGTGAGGGTGTTTGTGTTGATAGTTCCACCAGAAGCCGGTGAGCTTAATCCAGCTGAAATATTGCTGATTGGAGTTGCTGGTGAGCTAGACCCGGTTGGACCGTGACTGATTGGTGTTGTGTCTACTCCGATGGAGCTGGCTGTAGCTCCAGAGGACGCAGATCCAGTCGGCGGAGTTGCCATCTCCGGCACCTAAGCTTTGATACCAACTAAGGAAACATAGAAAGAAGATAATAACTGGAAAAGATGTTTTGTTTGTTGATAATAATAATAAGACCATTACACGCATAGTAAATATATAGAA
The DNA here is from genome assembly GCA_024500145.1 of Gentiana dahurica var. dahurica. Lineage (NCBI taxonomy): Eukaryota > Viridiplantae > Streptophyta > Magnoliopsida > Gentianales > Gentianaceae > Gentiana > Gentiana dahurica. The sequence goes on from CM044897.1 coordinate 125,768,914, forward strand.
TCTACACTAGATTTCTGTTACACCCAAGTGACACATGTCACGATCTCTACCATCCACTACACACTTAATCCTACGGCTCTTATTTAGCCTTATCTTCAACGGTTGCTAATTGTGTGTGAGTGTGATAATGCACAATCTAATATCGGCTATAAAAAGTCTTCTTAACAAATTGAAAATGTATTTATATCTTCTTTGATATAAACATCAAACAATAAGTGTTTTCTCCATTGTTACCTCATTGCTAGCTTTTCTGTTTGTACGTACAATTGGTATCTAAGCTACTTTACCTGAGATTTTTCATTTTTCCGAGTTCATGCCTTTCACGAACTTCAGCTTCTTCCCACAGATTGTGGATTATGAAACTCATAAGAAAACGTTTTGTTTCGTTTCTTTTTTTTCTTTTCCTTTCTTTTTTTCTTTTTCAGACGGACCCTTTGCTCAGAAGGACGTCGTCAGGGTGCATCTATGTATCAATTCTCTTAGATGTGGTTAATCTTTTCTCTATGACCAAGGAGGTGGATCGGGGGATCGGATCGGACCCCGATCCTCTGCTGTGAAATCAGCACAGCAGCCCGTGCTGTGACGCAAAACGGCGTCGTTTCGGCCCGAAACGACGCCGTTTGGTTCCGACCTTAAAAAATAAAATAAAAAACACAATCAAAACGACGCCATTTCCGGGCAGGTAGCACAACACGGTAGAAAGGAACACGGCAAAGGCTCGCAATTCGGATCGGATAGGCAAAATGGTGAAAAGAAAGTAGGTGAAAGTTTGGAAGTTTGCATAAAGGCGTTAAAGAAGGTTGGTGCATATTTATTGCAGAACTTATCCTCTTATCCCTTCCCTCATCCCTCACTTGTAATAAGAATGCAATGAGCGTGATGATGTGGCATCAAGGGCGGAGCCAGGATTAATGTTTCGGAGGGGCTAAAATAAATTTTTCATCATGTTCAAGCGAGTCAAAAAAAAAACCATTTTAAGTAAAAGAGGAAGAAATTCTTCAATAGGAATCGTAGGAGTGCATATATCTCTCGTGTGACAGTTTTTCTAAATAATGAAAAAACGTAATTTTCTTTTTTCGTTTTTGATGGACGTGAAATTTTATATCCTATAAAAATAAAACTGATCAATATCTCGTTATAAAAAGACACGGTCTCAATAAAAAAAAAATACAATACAAGCAACATATTGATTTAGCCATTTAGTTCTATAACAATATTTTTATATCAATATAATGGTTTTATTTAACAAAAAGAAAACACCAAATTCTCTAACCACATTTGTTACAAACAACGCATCGCACCATTGATGAGCACTAGGGTATAACTTACTCAGTGACTAGGCTTCGATCCCTATTCGGGGCAAAAAGACTGCGTGTATTAAAACCTTTTTGTTTCTGTTAAAAAAAACACATTGGTTATTTTTTTTTATTTGTGTGAGGAATTTTTTTCGGTAAACGTGTGAGGAATTTTTTACTAGTAACAATAACAATTAACAAGATAAAAAATATGCAATTAATGAATTAAACTAACTATGAAAATGAAGAAACAATAATTTTTAAGATTAAGAAAACATGAAGAAGAAAAAAAAAGACTAATAAATACGTATAATAGGAATGTAGCTTTCCTTTATTTATTTTTTTGTAAGAATGGAGCACACAAGCATTGGGCTAGACTGGTGGGCTGATCTGGTTTATGGGTGGGCTGGTTTTGATTTTTATTGCTATATACTTAAAAAAAAAAAAACCTGGGTGGGTTTAGCCCACCCCGGCCTAGCTGTAAGTCCGCCCTTGTGTGGCATCACTAGAGCTTCTTTGCATATTTTGGCTGATGTGGAATTTTTATAGTAGTACATCATCAGCGTTTGCTCCAGTTTGAGGAAATAGAATTAGTAAATAGAAGGATGTGGTTCCACAATGAAGACCGACATTGGCCCCCGAAAGGCAGTGTTCATATCTCAAGCTATTCGAAAGGCGTGAGAGTTGCACTTAGCCTGGCAAAAATAACTCCATACTTTAACTTAGTTGTTTTGCTCTTGTATAGCTTTTTTTTTTATTCGCTTTGAACAGTTGTACATCCTTTTGATTAAATTTAAATATCCGGTTTTTACTAGAAATAGAAGGATGTGGTTGGGCTTCTATGATGACTGTTATTGTTAAATAGAATTAGTAAATATATATTAGGACAATTCTAAAGACGCCACGTAATTGCTTTGAGACTACATTTTACATGTAATTTTTTTATATGTAAACATGATGCCGTAAGTAAAAAGTTGGCTGTTTTTAGAATTGGCCTTTTATTATCATTATTATTATTTGGAGTAGTACAGTCAATTTGTGTTTTAAACGCTTTTAAGGAATTGTATTTCCCGTGAAAGCATGTATGTGCATTTAACTTCTGTTAATTATGGCTTGGTGTATACCCTTTCATAGTCAAATTTTACGATGTTCGGCCTCAGATATAACTTGTGGTTTGAAATCAATCAGATTTAATATTTTTGTGTTGGTCTCATATGTTAACAAAAAAAAAACCTACGTATTGTGAAAAATATAATTGGTGAGGAAGGTGATGACATGGTAATGCTGAATCACCATAACATCATTGTTTTTAAGCCTAAGAGCATATGTTGTAGCTTAAATATTCACAATGCCAAATATTGCCTTTTCTAATTCTTCACGGTGGGTTAAAATTAAAAGCCACAATAGTTTAAATTTCAAATTGTTTTTGCCATGAATAGGGATGTAAAGTGAGACCGTCCACCAACTACTCCACACCCGAAGTAATAAAAAATACCCTTTCTCCGTTTCTGTTACATCCCGACATGTGGATAAAGAAAAGTTGATTTTTTTTTTGCTTGTTAGTGTAGTATTTTAATATAAAAGTGAATTTGTTCATACTAGCTATTGTAGCATATGATGTAATAATGAATATGATGTTGGTGCCAACTAGGATGATATTGTTACTTTTTATGCAAATAGACAACGTAATGCACAATAATATTGTATGTGCTCAACGACGGATGGTGGGATCGTGAAGAATACGTTATATCAGGTAATTTCATGACAAATTATTATTATTATTATTATTATTATTATTATTATTATTATGTTTACTTTGATGTATCCATTTACAAAATTACTATGAAGGACTGAAGGTTGATGGATGGGAGACATACTTTTCTAGATTTGGGAATGTCGAGCGATGCTTCCTAAAAAAAAAACAAATGAAAATCAACCGGTTAGTATTTTGGATTACAAAGATTAACCGGTTGTTTTTAAAAGTTCTACCGGTTAGTATTTTAAAATACAAAGATTAACAGGTTGTTTTTAAAAGTTATTAACACATTTCAAAAACAATAAAAACAAAATTGTTTATTATCCTTTTCAGAGACGGTGGAAATAAAAAACATACCTAATTCAGAAGCCATATTTATTCACATCCTATGTGTTTTTGTTTAACATATTCACTAAATGGATAGTCGATAATTAAACCTTATTGCGCACCGTAAACTTGCTTTCGTATCAACGCAAAGAATTTTAATTTGTTTTTATGCACACAAAATGTCAGTTTGTATTGATTGATGTTACATTGTTCGTAGATCAACGAGCTAAGACGTGTGTAAGATCATCATGTAGAACAAGGATTGAACAACAAAATAGAGGCTTGAGGGACACAAATCTTAAGATGTATCTTGTGTCCTTGTTCTAACCAATATTTGTAACGTCCCGTCCTGAAAACTCAAGTATTTTCGAAAAACGGACCGTTCGGTCATGTTTCATGATAAAATCTTGAAACACGAAGCCTTTTTAAGCAATATATATGCAACACTAATAAGATCGAGACATACTAAAAATTAGTTCATTTAGGACGATTAGGGTGCCCTTGCCGCCGCCGTCCACCTCCTTCATCCCCCGCTAATCTAAAGCCATGGACAACAGGGCAATTGATCAGACAGCTGAAGAAGAAGACCTGCTACAACACAGCGTCGAAAGACTGAAGGAAGACAGTTTAAAGTCTATTATCTAAGAACGATTATATGGCTTGTTTTAAGGGGTTTTTTTTTTCTATATTTTTAGATTAAATTGACATTTTCATTAGTTTAATTTCGGTTTTTCAATTAACCGATTAATTTGAACCGTTTATTTCGATTGTTTGATTGACCGAAACGATCAAACCAAACCAAACCAAGTCCAAAATTCTTTTTATAACCATACTCATACATCATCGGAAGGTATCACCGGATATTTTCTATTTTTCTACTGGGGGCGTGTAAGCTTCTTTCCGATTGATTGACGACTCTTACGAAGTTGGAAGTTGGAAGTTGTATAGACAAGTCCGAAGGTACTCCCGAGTTTACCTTTTATATCAAGCATATGCTTATTTTTCCTTCAACATGATTTATAGATCTGAAGATCAACCCCAGTATCATAATAGATCTGAAGTCTATGATTATTTTTCCCCTCAATTTAATTTATAAATCTGAAGATAAACCCCAGTTTTATAATAGATCTGAAGGTCGAAATCTGTTTGTTTTTGAATTAGGTTTGGATCTCAAAAGCGTAATAACCATGCCTGATCTCAAAAGGTCTCCTCACTCATCGATGGCGGATTCTCCACCGTGTTCTCACTCATCGATGGCGGATTCTCCACCGTGTTCTCCGCTTCCACTTGATCCATCCGCTCTGCTTGGTACGGAGCTGTTTGACGCATCAAACGATCTGCTTGGTACGGAGCCGTTTGACGCTTCAATCGATCCATCCGCTCTTCTTGGTACGGAGCCGTTTGACCCATCAATCGATCTGCTTGGTATGGAGCTGTTTGACCCATTTGACCCATCAATCGACCCATCCGCTCCGCTTCCACTTGATGTTCAATATAAGATGGAGCCGTTTGACCCAATGCAGCATGGCACAATCTGCACGCCGTTTGACACAATCTGTACGAAATTATCTACTGCAGCATTTTTTTTACCTTCAATCTTGCTTAAGGTTGTTTTGTGTTCTTTTATTTACTTTATTCCTGTTTTTTACCCAGGTCAGTTTGGTAGTAGAGATGCCCGGAGATATCAGGCCAACCTTTTCCTGGATTTCTACGCCAAACCTCAAACTGACTACCCTGGTAAACACTGAATCTTTTGCTAATGTTAATTTCAGCTATAAAAGAAAAATATAATCTCAATTTATTTCATTATGAATCTTCCTGATTCATTATGATTTGTATTGGTGACATGAAAGTGATAAAAGCTTGCACCTGTGTCGAGGCTGAGCGTTTTTGGAGGGGTAAGTACTTTATTATTTTGGTTGTGTTCCAACTTAGACCATATAATCCAATTTTAACCGTTAGACTTTTTGCCGTGGCCATGGTGTTCGATCCTTGTATACTTGTTGTGTGTAGTTTTTGTTCATGATATAATAATGTTTTCTTGAAAAACAGGCAAATGGTTGGGAATCACGTGGGTTGCTTTGCACGGCATAGATTCATTATGTGTGGTAGTTAGGAAGAATGATCTTGTGCATCTGGTGCGTCATCTCTTTCTTTGTTTTTTTAAGCATTGTTATATACTTTTTGGGTGGTAGAGTACTTTTCTAATCAAATTAGATTTCAAATGTTAACTTTTACTCTGATAATTCACATTAGGAACAAGAACTGTTGCGTTCTGGGGGCACGCATGCTACCGACTATTTCCTCCGCTTATTTTGGAATGCAATAGTCAATGAGGTTGAAGGTGTGTTGGATTCCTTAGCATTCTCTCGAATGACTATACTTGTAGTGTAACCGGTCTTGTCCATAGTCCATACACTAATGCCTTGGAGTTATTTTCTCTTAGTATTGTTGATTATATTGACATTGTTTTTTTGGGGTGAGGGTGGAGGTGGGGGATGCACATGGAATACTGTTCGCAATCTTGGCAGTGAACAAGATATTATTTAAACTGCCGAAATGGTTTGTAAACGTAGAGTTCAAACGTAATGTGGAAAAAGTAAGGATAACTGATGGAGGGGGTAGGAGATATTTAAGTTGGCTGATAATTGTTATGACTTTTGACCCATTTACTTGTTAGTGTGTGTACACACAAACATCTGTTTCCTTTTTTCTTATTACAAACACATTTTTCCTTTTTGTCATGTTAAATACTAGTAAACTTTTGTTTGTTTGTTTTTTCTTTATTCTTTTTCTCTCTCTGTGTGTATTGTAACACGTCAGTTGTCGTTTTCTATTTCTTCTTTTCTTTCTGTTTATCATTGTTTTCTTGTACTTTTTTTTTGAAGGGATGTTTTCTTGTACTTGAAAGAGAAATATTCCCACATGACATATGGAGTTACTTAAGCCTATAATAAGCTAAAAATTATTTGATTATTGTAGTCCCTTTAAAAAACTAAAGTGTTATTGACATTTTAGATAAAAGTTCTCTTTTGAACCTTTTGCTTAATAGCTAACGCATTGCTCGAGCAGGCATTGAAGACTGTATGTCTGGAGGGTTCCGTAAGAGACCTTTCTCTGTTGGTATGTTTGTAGCATCTTTTTGCTTTTACACGTAACAAATGTATCTGAGTATCTTCTCCCTCTTCCACTCATTTTTGCTTTTGTTTCATGCAGTTTCAGTAATATCAGGCACTAGTAAGGTTCGTAAAAGAAGCGGTCATGAGGTACTCAGCTTAGCTAGCATGTATTTTTTTGGATGCCTTTCTCTTTTTTAGCATTTTTAGCATATGAAAGCTAATAAGTATGTAAGAGTTACTTTGAAAAGCTAATAAGTATGTAAGAGTTACTTTGAACATGCATTGCCTCTATTTCTTGCTTCCTGTGAAAAATTCGGGAGCCTGGTAGCAGCATACCATGATTCATCAGTTACCCATTCATCCACCACAAAAGTTTTAATTTTGTTTGTTTGTTTGTTTAGACAAGACACTGTGATCTCACTGGGGTAAAATGTTGGCACTCTCAACAGGCCTCAAGGGCGAAGTATTGTGCAAAAAGGACCAGCAAGTTTTTACAAGAGGAAATGAAAAGCGGCGCAACTTTTACCTTTGATAAAACTGTACAGGTAAATAGAATCAACTAAACTTGGGAACTTGGGTATTTTGTGAGCTTGTTCAAGTACCAAAAGGTTATTTTACCCACTATCAATGTATAGCCAAATGCCAACCATTTTTTTGTTGGATATGGCTCTGAATTCAGCATATTGTACATACAATCAATAGCTTTATTTTGGATCGTAACAATAATAATAATTATTATTATTATTATTCTTGCAGACAGTGATTTTGGCTTTTCAGCATTTGTTCTGCCAGGAATTTGAAGCTGATGAGATACAAGTACTGTTTTGGGAGTGACTATATATGTCCATTCCACTTCTTTTTTAATCGTTTCATCAACCCAATAAGAACATTTTAAGACCATACTTTGGATGCTGGCTAGTGTATGATCATTCAATTTATTAGGTCTTATTTGGTTCCATATACTACTACAGCGTGTTTTGCATTGCCTATTATTGTAACTTCACTCCTTATCAGGTTTTTGCTTGGAAAAAAGATGATGTTTTTGGAAAGGAATTGCGGCAAATGCGTGAGAAGCCTGACCTTGGGGAGATCCTAGCTCGGATGAATGGGGCCGATAATGACCCTGACAGGGTCTGAAATACATCTATGGATCTACTTGCTACTTGCTACTTGCTACTTGCTACTTGCTACTTGGAATGAAGAATGTTAAAAATTATTTATGATTAACTCCCCGACTTAGCATCTCTTGCATATTTTATTGGACATATGGATCAGGCCCCTATTCCCTAACCTCCCCTTGATTCGTTTTGATCACTGTCGATGAATCGACAGCATCGGGATGACTGACAAGTCATCCCCCCCATTTCAAATACTGTAAACACCCATTATCGCCGGAGAGGAGTAGCTAAGCTCAAAATTTAGACTTTTTCTGCATTTCTTCTGATCATTTAAGCTTTTGAGGTATTACAACTATCCTATTTCATGTTTTAGTTCATTTCATTCTGAAAAATGCTTGTTGCCAGCCATGGGTTCCTGTGGGTGTCGATTCATCGCCGGCGTTCCGCCATGGCGGTGGGGATCGATACTTTGGGCCATTGCTGCAACTTTTTAGGTGATTTACGGGATGGTATTGGTGTTAGGTTTAGGTGATTTACGGGATATGGTATTGGTGTTGGATCCCCAATTCACTTGATCATAAGTGCAATAAAATACACACAAACGACATCATTTTTTGTGTATCATTGCACTTCACTTGACCGGTCAAGTGCATTAGAGGATATCAAGGTCCAGAGGATACATGATATCCTGGTTACCCCTATTTTGTCGTTGTGCTTATCTTGGCACATTTTCCCCTTGACTAATTTATGGAACTTAAATATCTAGTCTTGGCCATTTTAGTTCAAACTCACCTTGGTGGCGCCATTTTGACTTAGTACATTGAAATTTCACCTGAAAGTGAACTAAATTTGGCTTCTTGTCGAGCTCAATGGGCCAGTTTGGTTTTATTTATTTTTGTTAATTTGACGAGAATAAAGAAATGTGAGTTCTATTGACACAACATAAATATTTTCGACATCGCGTTCACATATAAAAATTTGCATGGCAAAGTATAAATTGCATTAAATAGAAAAGTTTATTACATTGTTCCTGTTGGTTTCGATAACCCAATGGGAAAAAGACATGTCAATGCTCATCTGTCTTGTGATTATTAGTGTATTTAGCCAATTCATGATTGACAATATTCTTTTTCTCCAAATAAAAACAATTTTACAGAGTGTAACCTCGATAAATGAACATTCGATAAATAAATAACTTACTAAATGAATAATTTTTTTCGGTCCTGACTTGGGCAAATGGGCTAAACAAATAACCTCGCTAAATGCATTAACGAAGAAAAAAAAATTTAATCCTTAAAGTCCTCATCTTATTATATATTTAAGAGTAAAAAACTAACTAATTACCCGTTTACCTCAATTGACCCGACCCATACCCGGCTTGCAACACACGTTTGACCCAAAAAAAAAAAAAAATTAAAATCAGCCGTTCCTTCAGTCATCCTCATCGCCCCACTTTCTGCAAACTCCAACCCCACTATCTTCAATTGTAGACAACCCCAAACCGTAAAACTTTTTCTCCTAACTACCCAAAATCATGTTCCCACGATTATCCCCTCCAATAACTTTCCCACTTTCCAAACATAATCTGCACGATAAGACAAATGGAGAAGGAGATGATTTGGTTTAGATGCGTGATTTGGAGATACCCTATCTGAGAAATCCCCTCCTCTCCAAACCCAAATGGAGAAGGAGATCATCACGAAGCTGCTCGAATCCCTCTCTCTAACGCCAGCCGATTCGACGCAATCCGCTCTAAGGACGCACCAAATCATTGATGGAGAGCCTTTGCGAAAATTGAGTCTGCCGATTCACCCCAAACTGCCGATTCACTCCAGGGGATTGCAGCCAGCCCTCAGCAAATTTTGGAACACTACTGCGTTCTCATCAATTATTTTGCAAGGTAATATTTACCAGTTTATTTTAGATCATGAATCTGATATTCAAACAGTTCTAAACAGAGGGCCGTGGTGTTATGATGGCTTCCTCCTTTTGCTTCGCCGTTGGGATGATAAATGGGAGCGAATTGCCGACTTTTCCATATAGTGGATTTCTGAATCCATATTATAGGTCTCCCTACTCCCTTAATTATCCGTGGTCTGTTTTTTGCAGTCGTGGTCTTTTTTTTCAATATTACAAATTCCTTTTTCCCGTGTTTTGATTTTCTATTATGAATTGTCAAAATATAAGGTAAACTACCTTCATTTTATTGTTTTTTTTTTTTTTTTTTAGTAGGATGCAGTTGTTGAAGATTTACGCATATAGGAAATAAGGAAATGGAGGCTTCAAATCATGGACTCAGAACTTTGAGGTTTTTTTTAAATGATTGGTTATGGCTTTGTGATCTAAAGCCACATGTTCTTTTCTTTTGGTGCACTATTTTTCGGAACGTCTTTTTATTTCATAGGTCTTCTTTCGTAATTGTGATGTTCTTTTTATTTCATAGGTGTTCTTTTTAAATGTTTTGGTGCCCTTTCGAGTACCTGTTTATCGTTTTTACTGCTAATATTTGCAACAAACTATGTATGAATGTCACTTAGGAAGGTATGTTCATATTGAGAAAATGGTTTGGCATATGATTCACTTGATTGATGTCTTTGCTAACCTTTATATTTTGTAGACAATCCAATATCATGTTCAACATCTAGAGAAATTCGAGAAATTCGGTATGTCATCATCGAAAAGATTCATGTTTTATGTACCTCTTACATGTGGTGAAATATTTGACATTGCCGAGGATGGGCACCATGATCTTTTATTTAAAGAGCTTCACTCTATTACTACTCTGGTACTTTCCATATGCTTCGTTGCTTTTAGAATTGGGAAGTTGTGTCCCTTTGTGTGGTTATTGCATTTTAATACTCTGTGGATACTGTTTGCCTGAGTATCTTTGTTAAGGGTCTTGAAAATAAGCAAATGTTATCTGGAATGTACACCATATGTAATATCAATTATATTATGTTGTTGATAATGACATCTTTCATAGTAATATATGACTAACTGTTTTGTCGGTTTCATTTTCTCTTCTAGCCATCCCAGCATTGTTCTCGATAAGCTTCGCACAGTGGATTTGAATCAGAAAATGCAGCTCAATTTTGCCAAGATGGATACATGTCTATATATGGTAGTCGAATGAGGTAGTTACTTATGCTCTTCTATTTAAAAATGAATCGTAAGGACACCGAACAATACATAAACGTACGGAACAGTGTTTAAACCACTTTGCATTACAGACACCAGGAAGTGCAAGTGCAATGACTTTTACCATCGAGCCGTATTCAATCCCCATCTTCTCAATGGAAGTAATCACGAACAGAGCCCTTTAACTAACTAAGAAAAAATTATTGACTTAAACTACCCTCTTTATTATTGAGTAATCTGTTTGAATTAGGTAATCCGTTTGACTTAATTAAGTAATCTATAATTCCTGAAAGAAGATTTTTTTTTTGTGTCGTTGTGTTTATTTTGAATTTTGATAGTTATTTATTTTGTCGTTACTGTTGCCGAAATTCCGAAGAACAATGGATTAGCTGTTGAAAAAAAGATCAGGACACTGACTGTGGACATGAGGGATGAACCTGAAACACGACCATTCCAGAAGGCAAAGATTGAAATCGTTATGGGAAAGACTGATAAATTTGATGAGCTAATGGCCTCTGAAACTGAGGAAAGGGAATTTGCGTAAAACGAGGAGCAGAACTAGATCCTCATCCAACTTTGATAGTTATTTATTTTGAATTTTTTATGCCATTATTTATAATTCCTGAAAGAAGATTTTTATAAAAAAAAAAGGTGTGAGTCAATATTTAAGAAAAAAAAAGTTTTTTCTGTGTCGTCGTGTTTTTGGTTGATTTCAGATTCTAAGCTTTTGTATTCATGTCTCAGTTGAAGAAAATGGCTGAGTTTGAGGAGGAAAAGTGGTGTTGAAGCAGAACGTTGAAGCTTATTGCGTCCATTGAACTTATTGAATATTACCATATGTCAGGCACAAGGTATGGAATCCAAAGTTTTAGTAGTTAGTTCGATTTGAAATGATTGGAAGATTTCTAGCAATAACTATTCATCACTTTTTGTTACCGGTATTCATTATAACTTCAAATAAATGATTATTATTTACTTGCTTCATTTTTTTTTTCATGTTCTATTTGCCTCAGTTTGGTTTTTTGTTTTTTGTTTTTTTATTTTATTTTATATTTTTTTTTAATCTTCACATACTAATCGCACATGTAGGTTTTGTATGTTTGATGGTCAATTTTTAATTTTGTAGATTAAGGTGTATATCTAAGGAAGAGAAGACACATACATCAATTTTGATTTGTAGTTAAAAGAATGCTACTGTTGTCTTATGCAGGGTGAGTGGTATCCAAAAAAAAAAGATTCTGAACTTTCATCAGTTTTATGTTGAATGAATAGATATATTTTGGTCATTTTTAGTTGCACTTTGTAGGAATGATGCTGAGAGTCATTCGGAACTTTGTTGAAGAATGAGTTGTTTAAACGTTTCGGAACATCCATGTATCTATTCGCCTGAAACTCAATTAGTGTTTTTTTTAACCCTAGCTATTCGCCTGTTACACCCTTCTTGCTCCCACGACATGCCGCTCCCCTCCGCACTCCAATACAGGTTACTTATAAGTAAAAATCAAGAAAGATCGAAACTTTAGCTTAGTAATTGTATATATATTGCTCTGTTTTTTGTGGGGTTGTTGTGTTTTTTGATTCTTGGTTAATGTTGAATGTACAGGGAGTTTCTGATATGTCCGCATTATAGTCTCCGTGCATCATAACTTCCCCAACCATAAGGATCTTGGAGAACAGACCTGGAGATTGCCGGATGATGAGTTCGATTTCCGAGGATGTCAAGGATACAGAGAAGGCTAAACGTTGAAGGCATTAGGAAGAAAGTTGCGGTACCAGGTACAAATGAGAATGAATTCTTGACCGTTACGCTTCGGGAACAAAGAGATAAGGACCACTACGAATGTTTTCTGTTTTTTATTTTGTACGATTTCAACTTTTCTCCATCAGAACTAACCTTTGCGTCTTTATCGATTGACACCATCGGATCGGCCAGATTGCTCATTCGAACCGATATCGAAAAAAGACTACACGATATCAATGTGTCGCTCCCCGAAAAATGCATTCGTTCGGTGTGGTGCCTTTAAACCACGACACACCGTTAATGTCTTAAAAATAGGAAACTTTTGTGTATAATAACAATTTTTCAAATCTTTTTGTATAGATGTTCAGTTGGTATCCAAGAACTTGCAAAAGATTCTCCTCTTGGTAGACTAAAAGGAAGCGATAATCTGGTAAGTAATCTTCTCTTTCTTACTTACGATTTGATTTTAATAAAAAAACATCTATCTTATCGTGATCTTTTTACATGGGACGGTTGTAGATGGAGATATATAGTAGATGCTATAAGGAACAGCCATTGGTTATGCTGGTGCAGGCAATGATACTACTGCTGCCGGTGTCCTTTCCGATATTCTTGATCTTCAAGATCTTTTTTCTTCTTAGACATTTCTGCATTTTTTTTTAATATGGAAGTTTCTAATTTTAGGCGACATTTATTGATTGGATGACTGGTATTGGTATAAAAAAAATAAGTACATTGTATATGTGGAGATGATTTCGATATCTGTGTCATAAGGGAATCCCTACTATTGGAACTTTCTCGACCCGATGGTGCCAAAAGGGAATCCCTACTATTGGAAGTTTCGATATCTGTTATACAAAGATAAGTAAAAAGATAAGTACATTGTTGTTCCTGATTCGATATCTGAATATATATATATATGTATGTAGTCTTTCTTTTTTATTTTAGTTGTATGTTATAGCTCTTCTAATTGTCCTTTGTGTTGTTTTTTTGTGATATGTTATAGTTTGTTTTTTTTTTTTTTGTTATTAATCATCGATTGATATTAGGATCTTTTCCGAATCCGTCTTTGGAGTTTGGCTGACAAGAACAACCCTGATATCGGAGAGGAACTTTGCATCAAAATAGTCACTGATATGAAGAATAAGTCTCTGTCCATCATCGACACTGGCATCGGAATGATAGAGGATGGTGAGTAGGGAGGGCTCTCTAATAATAGAAGCATTTTGTTGGAAATAATGACTGATCTTTGGTGGATTATGTTGATTTGGTTATTTTCTTGAGTAAATTTGATGAATTAAGGTTCGGATTTTACTCAGATCGACTTTTTAAATATAACGTTTTCCGTGCATCGCACGGGTTTCCTACTAGTATAAACATAAATGAATAATCACCAAATTCCATAATAATAATAATAATAATAATAATAATAATAATAAACGAAAATATTTCATCCAATCAATAATGTTAATATAAAAAGTCATTTCTTTTCAAAAAATGCATCTAAAGTTGTTTGTTTTTTCCTTCCACCAAAATGCATCCGTGCTTAGTTTTTTGTAATGCATGCACAAGTTCTCGAATATTTTGCTCATGTTGTATCAATTAATTTTATATGGTGACTACTGCTTGAAATGCCTCTGTTGATGACATGTTTGGTATGAACTATATATAGTTTGTAGTGATGAGAATGATCTTGAACCATATGATACATAGTGTAGGTTTTTTTTAAGGGGTAATACATAGTGTAGGCTAAGTATATAGTTTCTTTATCAAACTAAGATTTTATAGTTTGTAGTGTAAGTTAAGTATATTTTCTTAGACTCTAAGTATTCTATAGATAAAATCTTATTAGTAGTCTCAATACATAATACAATGTATTTGTTCCACATGTATAGTGCATGTATTCTTAATCTGGTCTCGATGGTATTTATTTATCGAGGTTATATTGTAACATAATTAGTAGCAAATACGTCCTTTGGAAAAGTTGCGATTGAACTTGAAACCAACAACTTTCCGTTTGCCTCAGGTGCATGGACTGCATGCCTCCATCCATTCTAGCCTAGGTGACCGTTTACATTTACTGATTAGAGAACTGCATTCGTTCTAAGTGACTGTTTACATTTTCTGATTAGAGAACCACAAGAGGTTGGGAAACTTGAGAAAATTGCTTTAAAAGTAAAACATTTATGTAGTATGCTCCATAAAAAGTCATCTGAAAACTATTCTTCAGTAGGATTTACATAGCACACCACGTAAATACGTGGTTTTCGGTAGCTGCCAAAAAAATCCAGAAAAAAAAACCATGCAAAACACAAGTATTTCCCACGTATGAGGGACTCGTTTTTTACAACCTGGTTTTCGATATCCGTGTAAATGGCCTAACCCACTCAAACCTTACTCAAATGCCGCGTATTTTTAAGTCTGGCATTACCTTTTCAAAACATTAAAAAACCCTTTCTCGTCATCGTTCTCACCGCCACTCAAACCCTACTCAAATATCATTCAAACGCCACGTATCGTGTATCTTTACTTTGCCTTTTCACTTTAGAATGCTGCCTATTTGGATATAAAATTGGGGCAACGGCACAAATACGGAATGAAGGCCTTAAGCGTGAATAAGTGTTGGAGTGACAAGCTCCTAGCACTTAGATTAGCTAGGATCGGAGTTTGCCAGTTCGAGTTACCATCAGCTTTTGAGCTAGCATAGTTCAACTAAAAAAGAAAGGTTTTCACCTCTCACATTCTAACGTGACTTTACCACCGTGGAGCGGCTTTTTGCCAAAAGACGAGGGGAAAACTCAGTAGGATGTTGTTTTGCCATGACCTCTTGAAGGTTTAAAAAAACCCTTTTCTCATCACCGGGCCCTTCTTACCGTGAAAACAAATTTATAGACAAACGATGAATGTGACGTATAGTCACCTAATGCCGGCGCAACAGTCGCGTATTCTTCGCGATGGTCCTTTTCTCTGTGTTTAAGGTACTACCCGACGTAAT
Source organism: Gentiana dahurica var. dahurica (assembly GCA_024500145.1). Lineage (NCBI taxonomy): Eukaryota > Viridiplantae > Streptophyta > Magnoliopsida > Gentianales > Gentianaceae > Gentiana > Gentiana dahurica. The sequence goes on from CM044897.1 coordinate 125,784,403, forward strand.
GACTTTTTTTTTTTTGAAGGCCGGTGACTTTTTATTTATATATTTTATTTTAATGAACTCCATGAATGCCTAGTGAGCCTATTTTGTTATCCAACTGGTCTCTGCGGTGTTTGGGTAGTCATTGACCGGAGCAATATGAGAAATCAGTGACCATTCCACTGGACAGATGCTTTGATTTATGGCGGCCGTGGCGTAAAGCGTTGATCGTCAAGCTCCTCGGTAAGACGGTATCCTTTAAATTTCATTATCATCGATTTCAAGATATGTGGCAAATGCAGGGACGATTGGAACTAACCGATCTAGAAGATGGGTTCTACATTGTTCGGTTCACTAAGGCTGTTGACTATGAAGTTGCTCTGATGGGAGGCCCGTGGGTAATCCAAGGCCATTATTTACATGTATTGCAATGGACCCCTTATTTTGAACCCTCTAATGACGCAATTAAGACAACACTGGCATGGATCAGATTTCCTAAACTCCCCATTTGGTGCTTCAAAGAGGACATTCTAACAGAGCTGGGCAATCTGATAGGTAAAACAGTGAAAATTGATGTGGTCACCAAAGAGAATATACGTGCTCGTTTTGCGAGAGTTTGTGTTGAGATAAATCTGGGACAGCCACTTGATTCAACTGTGGTCTTGAATGGAAGGAAATTTAAGGTGAATATAAGGGCCTTCGAATGTTTTGCTTTGACTGTGGTAAATTTGGCCATAGAAAGGAGACATGCCCACTGCATACTCAGAGTACAGCTTAGGGTGAAGACAATAGAGAGCAACCTGATACTGCTGTGCAAGGCCCAACCAAGGACAAACCTTATGGCCCTTGGATGATTGCTCAAACTAGAGGGAGATGGCCTTCTAATAGATCCACTGGTAACTCGAACAGGCCTCAGAATGCTACTAATTCCAAAGAAAAACAAACAGATCCAACCCTTGCCTCAGGATCTAGATTCACAGTACTTGAAGAAACTGCCGAGCACACAGTAATGGACAACCCTGATATGGATTCTGAAGTGATTCCCGAAACAGTCAGGAATTTAAGAGAGCAAGTACAACGAGTAGAAACCCATGGCGGACAGACAAATACACGAGAAGCTCAGAAAGTTCAACAACCCAAGCAAAACACCAAGAAGCGGAATGCAGAAGATATCAGCAAAGGTAATGGTTATGTACCTACAGTGACTAACCCTGCTAAAAACCCAATTGGGGAGGGAAGCAATGAACATGACCAGGCGACAACCCCACAAACCAACCAAGCTAGAAAATCTAATGCTGGTAAACCCAAATCCACTCCCAGAACAGCCCTCTCTGATGTCTCAAATGGCTCTAAAAAACCTCCACACCCTCCAGACATCACCAATACCCCAAGGACTAGCAAAGATGTTGCACCTTCTTCAAAAAAATCAGGGGACAACATCAAATCTCATCCACCGACAAACCTCTTGGACCCAGAATCCAATCCATGGACATAGACTCAGCTAGTGCCGATCCTCTTTTTGATGCTGCAGTTGGGGACACTCCCACAACCCAAAATTCTCCTTCCACCCTATGAAGATTCTCTCTTAGAATTGTAGAGGAGCCTCCTCTGGAGAGTTTCTCCGCCACCTTCGTTCAATGTTGAAAGAGCACAGATCTGACATCCTGTTCTTGATGGAAACCAGAAGCTCAAGTGACAGAGCGTGCCAAATCCTTAAGAGAACTCACTTCACCAATATGTATGCAGTTGAAGCTAGAGGATATGCAGGTGGCTTGTGGTGCTTCTGGAACGATAACCAAGTCAAGCTCAACTATGTTACCTGTACAAACCAATCCTTAACAATGGCAGTGCTGAAGAATAACGAGGTTGACTGGGTTTTAACCCTTATCTATGCCTCACCTATACCTAGTGCGAGAAATGAGCTATGGGACTATTTAGAACGACTTAAAAGTGCTTTTGATTTGCCTTGGTGTCTTATAGGTGATTTCAACCAAGTTGTCTATCAAAGAGATAAATTAGGAGGTAGAGCTGTGAGGGGTTTGAATAGAGCTAAATTTTGGCTCTTTACCCAAAGTTGTGACCTAGTGGAACTCCTATTCCAAGGACCGAGGTTCACCTGGTGCGGAACAACCCATGACAACAAGAAAATCTTTCAGAGACTGGACCAAACTTGGTGCAATACACCTTGGATGGAAAAATTCAATAATGCTGTGGTAAGACACATGCACAGATGCCACTCTGACCACAATCTTATTAGCCTTGATACAGACTTTACCTTGCCAAAACAGAAAGTCCAGAACTGTTTCTTCTTCCAAAGAGCCTGGATGGAACACTATGATTTTGAAGACTTTGTCTCTCATAACTGGAAAGCACAGGAGACCCTATCTGCCACAATCAGTCACTTTGCTAAAGTAGCCTCTAAGTGGAACAAACAAGTCTTCGGTAATATCTTTACTAGAAAAAGAAACTGTCAAGCCAGATTAACAGGGATCGAAGGAAGATTAGAGCAATCACCTTCTACCTTCCTTGTCAACCTGCATGAATCTTTAAAAAACGATCTAAATGACATTCTTGAACAGGAGGAAATCTACTGGCACCAAAGATCCCAACTCCAATGGCTTGTTGAGGGAGAAAGAAACACTCACTCTTATCACCTATCCACCATCAAAAGGCAACAGAAGAAGAAAATCTTATGTCTAAAGAATGATCAGGGTCAGAGGGTATATGACACCGGACAATTGGGGATTATGATCAAGAACTTTTACACACAGTTGTTTATGGCAGAACCTGTGCACACAAATTTCAACCTAGGTATCAACTGGCCTACCCTCAGTCCTTCTGACAAGCTCTGGATAAACAGACAACTCTCTGAACATTAAGTGGAAGATGCCACTTTCCAAATGGGAAACATCAAATCCCATGGCCCTGATGGAATTCCAGCATGCTTCCTGAAAAGATATTGGCCCATTGTCAGCCCTACTATCTTACAATTTGCCTTTGATGCTTTCTCTGCTGGCAGATTTGATGAGAATCTAAATGAAACCCTTATCACCTTGATCCCAAGGCTAACCCCACCTCCCGAAAAAGTTGAACAGTTTAGACCCATTGCACTTACAAATGTCTGTGCCAAGATCATCACTAAAGTCCTGGCAAATAGACTACAGTCAATCATTGGCAAACTTGTCAGCAGAACCCAATCAGCATTCATCCCCGGTAGTGGCAGCACATGCAACATTATCATAGCTCAAGAGGTCCTCCACCAATTTAGACACAAGCAAGGAAAGAAAGGATGGATGATGCTCAAAATTGACCCAGAGAAATCTTATGACAGAGTGAGTTGGTGCTTTCTAGAAAAGATTCTTGTCCATATGGGTCTTTCTGAAACACTTACACAACTTATTATGTTCATTCTCAAATCCAACAAGATGTCTTTGCTATGGAATGGGAACAAACTGGCCCCAATCACCCCATAAAGAGGCCTTAGGAAAGGTGATCCTCTAGCCCCTACCTCTTTGATTTGTGCATGGAAATTTTAAGCCTCCTTATTGAACAGCAGATCCAGCTGAAGAAGTGGAAACCTATCAAAATTGGCAGAAATGGCCCACCCCTTTCACACTTATTTTTGCCGATGATCTAATCCTCTTTGAGGAAGCCACAGAAGATCAAGCAGACATCATCAAAATCTGTCTCTGACAACTTCAGTAAGATTTCTGGGCAAAAGGTTAGCACTCATAAGTCCAAGTTCCATGTCTTCAAGAATACAGACCATCAAGTCAAGCATCTCCTCACCAGAGACTCCACATGCTACATACTGAGGATCTAGGCAAGTACCTTGGGATCCCCTTGCTCCACTCCAGATTAACCAAAGAGAGATTCACACCACTCCTTGACAAGATGAAGAAGAAACCGCAAACCGGAAAATGAACTCCCTATCCAGAGCGGGCATGATGATTCTAATCAACAGTTCCCTTGCTACCCAACCATACTACACCATGCAAACCATGAAGATCCCAACTGGAGTCCTACAGAACATGGAACAAATTTGCAGAAACTTATTCTGGGGCGAAGAGGAGGGTAACAGAAAAATGCACTACCTAGCATGGCACACAATTTGTCAACCTAAAGAGAAAGAAGGGGCTCGGTTTCAAGAAGCTGCAAGTCATGAATGTGGCACTCTTAGGAAAACTTATATGGCAGCTACTACATGATGATGAGTCCTTGTGGATCAAAGTTCTTCTAATGAAATATGTGAGCCCCTTTGAATCCCCTAAGGCCTCGGACTCGCTTATCTGGAAGACCATTTGCCACACAGCCAGTTACCTCCGTGACCATTTTGACACCATTGATGGAAATATTGTTTGAACAGCAGATCCAGATCATAAGTATACGGTTGCTACGGCTTATAAAACCATTAGCCTGGATACCTCTATAGATACAGATGCACATTGGAATCTTGTCTGGCAGCTTCATGGCCCCAATAGGCTGAATTTCCTCCTTTGGAAGGCTTTCCACGGGGCCCTACCTACCATGGAATTCCTTCACAACAGGCATGTAAGTCCTTCCTCCCTGTGCAACCAATGCAACCGCTACACCGAAACTAATATGCATGCCTTAAGAGATTGTGCCACTTCTCAAAGCATATCTGGAAAGCCTTACTACCAAAGAGTCAATGGAGAGACTTCCTCTCACCCCAGGATGCTAAAATATGGATTTCTAAGTATATGCAGACATCTTAGAACAATAAAGATTGGCCCTACATTTTCAGAGAGGCCTTGTATACCATTTGGTTTTGGAGAAACAAAGTACAACACGACCCAGCAATCCAAAGACCGCCTACACATGTCTTGATTTCAAAAGTTTTGAGTAGAGTTCGAAACCTGAAGCTCGCCTGGGAAGACTGATGTATAGATAAACAAACCACCTTTGAACCTTTCGATTGTAACTTTTGGGGTTGATCCCACGTTTTATTATCAATAAATACAGATCGTTTTCTAAAATATATATATATATATATATATATATATATATATATATATATATATATATATATATATATATATATACGTAAGCTAAAACACCACAACTTAGGTCTAACGACACCCCTGCTTCATTTCCCAATATATTCCTTATTTGTATATAATTCCCGGCAAATACAAAACCTCACATCCCTATTTCTTTAATACTCTACCAAATCTTTTAAATGCTCTTTTGCTTTTATAATCACAATTTCCTCTCATTCACTATTTCCTTTAATTTTCATAACTGCCTTCTCTCCCACTAGGCACACACTGCACGACTCTTCCTTGTCCTTATTGATAGGTCGGCTCCGTACTCTGGCCCACCAACCCGCATACCGACTAAGACGAACTCTTTTGGGGTATTAGAACGGGATCCAGACATGCATTATGGGGAGGAGTCCTCAGCGCCCGGCACGTATCCGCCCGGACAATGGTCTCGACAGCGGATCTACAGCGAGATGGGAATCAAGATATATCATTCACCCAAGCTCGAGGGGTGCCGGACCCACAGGGGGCCGATCACCCTCCGCCTCTGGAGAGCGAAGACCGACATCATGAGGGATAACCCAAGGCACATGATGCGAGGCCATGATCCGGCATCGCCGCGCCTCCCACGCGGAGCGGGCTATCGCCATACATCTACTTGTGTTGTGTCCTTTATTGTAATTATGTTGAACTTAGTCGGTTCTTCCCCTATAAATAGGGCTCTAAATGTACATTACAAGACATGGACAATATATATAAAACAAGGCAAATGTTAGGAACATTTTATATTGTTTGATGATAGCCATACTAGCTGTTATAGCAGGCCTGAAATAAGTTAGAAATCTCTGTATAAGTCTTTACTTAGAGTCTGACATGTTGCATAAGTTGAGTCAGACAAGTATTGTACTAGTTGGTAGGACGGCTGAGTAAAATAGAAATCCAGCAGAGTGAAGACAACCAAGTACCAGTAGAGAAGCATGAAGACATATGGTCTGACTTATAACCAGGGAAGTCTGTGATGACCTTGGATAAGTCTGAGGGCCAAACAGCTGCAGCAAAAGAGGCTGCAAGACTTTTTGCACAGAAGAGATGGCAAGATGATACCAATGCTTTCAGGCAACCTGCACCTGGCAGATTGCAACTTACTGATGATCTTTTTAGACAATACAAAAAAGAGTATTACAACAGGAGAAAACCTTATCAAGACAAAGGGTTTCATGAAGGTCTGAACTCTTTCTTGGGATTGAAATTTTGGGAGGCAAGGATTAAAGCCTTAAGGGCAAGCAACAGAGGTGGAAGAGGTGGAAGAAGTGGCAGAGGTGATAGGAACTTGCCTATCACAAAAGCAAAGGATTCACTTGAAGAGTTTAAGGAACTATACATGAAGTTTGGATTCAAAGTGAATCAGATTAATCTTATCCTGCCTGAAGCATGGAACTGGTGGAAACAAGTCAATCCCTACATTGATTTTACACTGATTGAAAATGAATGGATGAGGGATATGATAGAAGAGATCAGGGCCTACCAAGAACAAGTGGAGAAGGCTAGACAAGAGAGAGAAAGAAGACAGTAGATCAGCATACTTTAACTGCATTATGTTTTTGCTGATTCTAGACTGTAATATCTTTGAACAAATGATTTTAATGAAAGATGACTATTTGTTCTGTTTTTGTCTTTTTGCTTTGCTGTTAGGTGAGGGTAGTGGCATCATCACCAAAAAAGGGGAAATTGTTGGACTTATTTCTATGTTTTGATGATGATTGCCATACTAGTTGTTATAGTGCAAAGGCAAAAAGATGTCTAGATCAAATGTATAGGTTTATTAGAGTTTGATTTTTGAATAGGTTTGATCAAACAAGCACTGTAATGGTCAGCTGACTTGTTTCAGCAGACTGGTCTAGGTCAGTAGGGTAGATAGGTCAGTAGACTAGTCTTGAACCTGCTGAAGACTGAAGGCTGAGGATTCAAACTCAGTAAATGAAGGCTAAGGGATCAAACTAAGTAATTTAAGTCAAGGATATAGAATCAGTACTTAGGGAAATCTGTGATGACCTTCCTGATTACATATACCTTGTGAAGAAGGTCTAAGTTCCATAAGTTGGATGATGTTTGGAACTTGGTTATAATTAAAAGGGTGTAATCTAACTTCACAAATAAAAGTTATATAAAAGAAATCAGCTGCATTGTATTTTATACACAGCAATATGCTGTTCAGTAGACTGATTGGTATCTCAGCAGACTGATGAACCTGCTGATATAATACCTCGATTAAATCAAGATTATATTGGAAGATTACATGGATAAGGACAACCAACTACTTCTGACTTATCAAACAAATCAAGGGCTGAGATCAAAAGACGTTGGGATGGCTCAGATTTTTATCCAATGGTTACAGAATGCAAATCAGATGGGACAAAAACAAGGAACGGTTATATTTGAATTTCAAATACAAGTCACATGCATTCCTGCCTATAAATAGAGGACTTTCAACTCAGAAACAAGATGATGAAAATTAACAAACTTTGAAGAGATATTACTGAGCTGAAAAACACCCTGCTGAACTTACTGAACTTAAAGCTACTGATCCAGAGAAATTCTTCAAGTGTATTCTACATTCAAGCTACATCAAGCATACACACTTGAAGACTGTAAGCTGCTGATTATATCATCCTAATCAAGCTGCTGCATTTGAATCATTTATTTGATTCATTCTTTATTTTATAAACAACCTGCTGAAGACAGTGAAGCACTAGTTGTGTGAAAGACTGTTGATTGTGGTGGAGCTGGTGAAGAGGCAATTCTACCCTTCAAGGACCAGTGAAAGACTCAGGAGCAGCAATCCTACCTGTTCCCAGTCTTTAGTTTGTGAAGCCATAGTTATTGGTGAAGGACAAGCAACCTTAGGAATCTTTGTAACCGATATTCCAAAGATCTCTAGTGAATTTCCTCCAACATCACAGGAGAAGAGTGGACGTACAGGATTACACCACCTGGAACCACTATAAAAATTCTGCCTACTTACTTTCAACATTTACATTCTGCACTTAGTTTATTTCATTCTTCAGTCAACTGAATCTAGCAACTGAAATCACACACACACACTACTGAGTATTAGATACTTAGTATCATATTTAACAACAAGTAACAAGGCTTAATTTTGATATAATTCCGCTGCACAAATTCAGCAAACTGAACTGTCAGTAGACTACTGTTTATCAGCAGGCTACTGAGGTCTCAGCAGACTACTGAAGTATCAGCAGGCTGCTGAAGTTGCAGAATTTGTTAACTCCAAAGTTTTAAGTGTTAAGTTTATTCACCCCCCTCAAAACTTAACCAAAGCCTTTTCAAGGGACCAACAATTAGAAAAAGAAAAGAAAAAAAATTGACACAAAATGAGAAAAAAGAGAAAGGTTGAATAAAATTCTTTAAAGTTTGAAGGCAAAGAAGGAGTGTTTAAATGAATGAAAGTACGATGTTAAGGTTGGAGTTGTTTGTTAATGCATACATGAAAAGATCGAAGGAGTTTGGTGTGGTTTGGTATGTTTTCAAAGAAGGAGTACGTGAAATGACTAGGTTCACTCGTGTTTTCTCTTTCTTCAATCCCAATTTTCCTTTCGATTAACCCCATCCCGAGCTTAACATTATAACCCTACAAGTCCTACTTGACCGTATTTAGCCTCGGTTGCCTCGATTAGTGGAGATTCTAGCCCGGTATGAGTTGTGTGTAGTCATTTGGCCGGTATTCAAAGCCGGTAATCATTTTGAGTGTAGCCCTCGGTTTATATCTCACACACACTTCGTTTTCGTGGTAAGATAGAGTCAAGTGGCTCACGTTCAGTGTCTGCTTTACGTTTACCTTGATGTCGTGAGTGCTATGCATGTTTCGTAAAGTTGATCCCTTGGTCTGTTTTAAAGTGCCTAATTTACTCGAGGACGAGCAAAGGCTAAGTGTGGGGTGGTTGATGGGAGTCAACTTTACTGTACTTTGGTATGCAGTTTAACCCCCGTTTATCACTTTATTGGCATGTTTTGGGTAGATATAGACCGTTTCGAGAGTAATATCGAGAGTTATACGCACAGGAAGTTAAACTGTCACATCGATAGTAAACTCCGCCTTTTTAGTGATATTTGACTCTTTTCTGAGCACTTTTGTCTTGCGGAATTACGCGTGGTGTTTGTTCGTACATGTTATTACAGGACTTAGGTGACTCGAGAACCCGGAAGGCGATGTTTTGGAATGAGAAACGTGTTCGTGGCTCGAAAGTAGCATGAAAGTGAGGAAAAGTCAAGTTTGGAGTGAAATCAAGGCAAACTGGCGTTTTCCCTACCGCAAACTGGCGTTTGACTCAAGCCTACCTCAAACTGGCGTTTGGCCAATGCAAACTGGCGTTCACAAAGTTGGCATCAAATACTGAAAGTTAGAGTTTTAGACAACCGAGCGTCCACATTACCCCCAAACTAGCGTTTGGATGGGTTCAGCCCGACTCAAGGAAGCTCATACAAGACAAACGAGCGCCCAAGTACCTCAAATTGGCGTTTGTCCCACAAGGCACGATCCATGCACTGGTGTTCAAGGCAAGGCAAACGCCAGTTCGCTGAAGATGAAACCCTAATATCATCAAGATTTCCAGGAAAAGCGTTTGCAAGGATGCAAACTGGCGTTTGAGACCGACAGAAGCAGATTTTTACCCTACACTATAAATATGCTGCTTATTCAGCCCCTGGTCGTTCTTGGCCGACTTTAGACTCTTCTTAGGCAATTTTTGTGCGATTTTAGTATAATTTGATCACCCTTCAATCCTTTGATCCCCTAGATAATATCCTTTGATTCTAAACACTTGTTATAGCTTAGATTTACCTTCCAAGAACAAAAGATTCAACTTTTTGGTGCAATTATTTCTTCATATTTTCTGGATCAGATTTTCTGAAAGTTATATGGTAATGACTTCTCTTTTATTTATTGTCTTGAGTTTGATTCCAATTCTTATTTCGTTTATTAGTATAATCATGAGTAGCTAATTGCATGTGTAGTCGAATTATGTGAAAGCGAGCAAAAACCTTAAAGGGGATGAGATTGGGAGTTGTGTAGTTCGTAATTGAATGTTTTAATGATTAATCCACGTCCTAAAACTTATTTTAACATCTTTGAATTAGATTGATCACCTAGTTCACTGTCACACACATCAAACTTATAGATGCATTTTGCGGTGAGATGTGGGATAAGGGGTTTTAGGATCGTTGCGTAGATTCGGCCTAGTTGTTAGGACCGTTTCCAATACAGAGGTTTGTCATCATTGTTCGAGCAACTCTAAAACTTAATCATGTTAGGATAATCGGTTTTCTAAAGGGAGAGTCGGTTAGCTTCACATAGGGTGGTTAGATCGAGTTGTTCAGTCTAATCGCTAGAATTAGGAGTTGGCACCCGTGGATGTCGTTAAACTACATTGGATAGGTAGGTCGGTTAAGACACGCTCCCTGTTAAGTCCTTCCTAAGGGGTAAAAGTAGCTCGTGGGATCATAGTTCGGCTATACCTTTTTAATACCTTTTAGTGTCTAGAAGTAAAACTAGTTAGTATAATCTTTCTTTCTGCATTAGTATAATACTTTCCACCGTTATTTTGACCTGAACTAAGTTACACGTCAGCTTTGGTACTTAGACATTACTCCCTGTGGATTCGACCTTGTGACCACTATACTCCCGTTGACCCAATAATCCGTCGGTGAAAGATAGCGGTGAAGTATTTTGCTATCAACGCCTTAGGGGGCAGGAATATCCCTAACTTCTTTGGAAGTTTCAGGGGCGATACCACCCGAGCTCTGGCCGCCGTCAAAGTTAGACTTCTTGGGCGAAGATGCTCCACCCACCTCGGTCAGCTCTTCGTCCTCATCTTCCAAACCGGTACTCTTCCTCCCGGCAAGCCTCTTCTATTCGCCTTGGCGGCCGCAACAGGTTTCTTAGCTCCCAATGCAACAACACCGCCCTCAGTAATCTCCACGCTAAGAGGAGCCGCAGATGAGGTGGCATCAGTCGACATAACATCTTTCATACTCACTGAAGGGGGAGGATTCATAGGTTCTGCAGCCTTTAATAGTGCCTGGCGAGTCTTCCTCTCCTCATTCAATCAAGTCATGACGGCATTCCTGTCCTCGTTGGCAAGCCCCATTGTACCTGCAGGAGAAGTGATTAGAGCTCTAGAGGAAAATATAAAGCTACTGGTAAAGATACAAGCATAAAAAAGGAAAAGACAAAACAGAAGGATAAGTTACAAGCAGGCCGCGACGCCTCAAGTCCTTTGCATGTCAGACATTTGGTGGGAAAACACTTCCCTAGATGGCACTCGGCATGCCAATCCTCGTAGGTACCCAAATTGGATGTTTTCACCAGGGGCTGAGCGGTGACCGGCCCAGGGATACCGGCTACACAACAAAAATGAGCCTTGAGATCGATCAAACCCCTCCAACTGAAAGTTTGTTTATGAGTTTCACTCTCCTTGTCCCAACCAAGAAGTTCATGAAGCTTGTCGAGAAGCTCCTGTTCGACATCATCCAGAGTTTTGGGCACGACGACTTTGTTCTTTCTGTTCTTAGGGCGCACTTCGAATTTTGGGAATGGCCACCCCGATTTCGATTCGACCATCATAGCCCTTGTGTTCCAACTATGAACTTTGTTCGAGGTCCAGTAAAACAACCTGCACTTCTTCACTCTGGTCGCTAGGAATTTGCTTGAGTCAGCTTTGTTCGTGGCCCCTTTGCTGAAGGTATAGAACTTCAGGAAAACTTTAAGAGAGTGCTCGTAGCCCAGAATCCGACAAAGCACAACAAACGCCATCACTAACCTGACCGCACCACCAGGGGTGAAATCGCACGGGAGGGCCGCTAGACTCCACATAACTTCGACAAAGAAAGGTTCGAAAGGCGGCCTGAGGCCAACGATGAAATGATTGTAGAACAAGACCAGACCGTCTTTCTTCAGTCTCAGACCGGCTCGGTTTACTACTTTCTTGAAGCAGGAGAAATGATAATCAGAAGAAATGTTGAACTCAGAGAGACAACACACGAGATGCGCAAATTAAACTATGGAAGATAAAAAACGAAGACACGGCGGGATGGATGGGGTTGACAAATCTGCATGCTCACCACTCGTTTGGGAATGGGCAGTAGAAGAAGAAATAGGGTTACGTGTCGTCGTCCGGCCAGCCACACCTACCGACAAGGACAAGGGTAATTACCCATCATCATCATCTCTCAACTCATTTACCGCCGCTCAAAGCTAGCTAGATACACTACTACAATTACACTCTTTTGGGACGACAAAATGTCGTCCCTAATAATCAAAAATCGTCCCGTTTTTACGTTTAGGGACGACATGTCGTCCCTAATGTGTCGTCTCTAAAGATTCGTCTCAAAAAATAGGAGGATTTTTTTTGGGACGACATGTCGCCCCTAAAGATCCATCGCTGACGTGGCAAATTTTTTATTCAACGCTGACGTGGCGTGCATTTTTCGGGACGACATGTAGTCCCTAATGTAAAATTCCGAAATTAATTTATATTATTTCACAAAAACAAATTAAATAATTTATTTTTATTAGGGACGACATTGTCGTCCCTAAAAACGTCACAATAAATTTAAGGGCCAAAGACCCAAAAGTACACAAAACGGACTTATTGGACTTATAAGGACAAAAAGGAACCTGTTGGACTTATAAGGACACAAATTAGATAGATAGACTCAAATACCCTTAATAGACTCAGCCCAGGCGTTCAGTTTTTTTTTTTTTTTTTTTTCTAAGCCGTTCAGGTTGTTGTTGTTTTTTTTTTTAACCGATGTATTGACCATTGTCTCAGGCGTTCAGGTTTTTTTTTTTTTTTTTGAACCGATGTATTGACCATCGCATCGCAATACAATGACCACCCCCGATGTGAAGGATGCAGGTTCTTAGATCTAAACAAATTAGATCTACGCGCAGCGGATGGATCACGATTTATATATCAAAACACATAATTAAAGGACTTAAACTACTACAAGGGGGTTAAGATCATGTTACCAATATAGGGAAGAGAAGCCTTGATCTTCCGATGTGTTCTCCAAACGGCGGTTGGTGGACACCCTTCTTGATACACGAGCCTCCTTGATATGCAACCAGAAAAATCCCGAAGATTTTTCCAACTCGAACCCTAAGAATAGAGGCCGAAATTTTTCGGCCAATTTCTCTCGGTGAATAGTGACGTGAATAGTACCTTTTTTTTTAGACTTGGGAGAACTCTCTTTATATAGGAGAGTAATCAATGTCCTCCAAGGATTAAATAATTAAGTGATAATTATCACATTAATCCTTTTCCAAATAAAAGATAAATAAAATGATTATCCCAAACAAATTAGGATAAATCATATTATTATCTAATATTCCATGAATTATCATTTAACAAATAAAAGATAAATCACATGTCAAATAATTATCCAAGAACACTAATTTCTCTCTAATTAAATGATGATGTTGGCGCCACCTTTAGGGTCAAAAAGCCCACATAAAATGTCTTTTATGTGTATTATATTATTTAGCCCAACTAAATAATATACATGCATATCAATTAATTAGCCCAGCCAATTAATTATCACTGAGACCCAAGTAACAAGATTACTAGTCCGAATTACAGAAGCCACACCGGGGACCATGGACCTATAACCAGTAGCTCCAACAATTAATTATTCATCGAACAGAAAGTACATTAATTATTAATTCCGGGATTACGCCACCATAAACCCGAAACTGAACTCTACCGATTATAGATGTATACTTATACTCAACCCATAGAGCGAATAAGCGTCCATTGATATAATCACTACATACGGATTAACCCTCCATAGACTGTCCATTCTGAGTGGGAAGTCTCCGTGAACCCGACTCAGAATATCTTATCCTTATTTACCATTAACCCCCTAATGATCAATTAGTACACATATCCGACTAGTAGCTAATTAGTCAAATGTGAACTCCCGGGATCGATCACTTTCTTAGGGCTAACAAATAAGGGGACTGTCTCTCTACTTCCCGCAGGAAGGAATGGATTCCATGTCTGTGAAAATCAGAACTACTCACTCATCTGGAGATAGTGCCAATGAGAAGTGGCTTGGAACACATATTTAAGTGAACCGTAACTAACACATCAAACACTATCCCGGGACAAGCAGCACCCTGTGATCACCTCAGGATTAAGGTTGATCCATATATGATCATCTAATGATTTAATAAGATTCCTCGATTACGGAATTATACCGAGAAATTCAGATTAAATCGGTCCAGTCCTATATGAATGCCATCATATATAAATGCCCCACGTAGGTACCTGATAACGGAAAAATTCACCGTTATTTTTATAACTTTTCAACCCGTTTCTGATATCATTTCGAGTATTTTTATATCAGTTCGAGTCATTAATTACTATGTTTCATCTAAATATGTTAGTAGTAGTTATTATATAAAATATCGTATTTTTAGCGTGTTTTTATAGTTTTTGTACCGGTTTAGTAACCGGTGTGTCGTGTCGGATTTACGTTTGGTATTTTGGTGGTTTATTGCAGAATTATAGGTTAACCAAAATCCTGAGTAACGACACGTTTTGAGGCCTAAAAGAGGTGTTTTTAGGGATATAAGAGTGTGCCACAAGCTTAAAAGGTCAAGTGGATCAGTGGTTCGTAGTGTCACTAACGATTTATATCTTCGACGAACCAATGGCCCATTAAAACGACATTTTCTGAGGAGGTGGCCTTAATGAAAGTTGTAGATCTTTGATAGAGATTTCCAACGCACTTTGAATCACGTCAATTGGAGGTCTACAACTCAAGTTATGGTCAATTTACTAATCAATTCGGATTAGTAGAAATCCCGAAATATCTTCGTAATACGAATGGCTCATCAAAACGACATTTTCTGAAGAAGTTTCCTTCATAAAAGTTGTATATCTTCCAGAACTCTTTCCAATGGATTTTGAATCAAGTCAATCGGACTTCTACAACTCAAATGGTGGTCAAGTGGCTAATTGATTCAATTTCGTAAAAATCCCGAAATATCTTCGGAGGAACACGAGGTCATCAAAAAGGCGTTTTCTGAAAACATGTCCTTCATGAAAGTTGTAGAGTTTCTCGAGACCTTAATTTTGGCATTTCGTTTGAAATTTTTGGAGGTCTACAACTCAAGATACGAATTTTACAAGTTTTAATTGCATAAATCTTATCAATCGATCCATCCAGAATGTGATGAGTTGTTACACTCATGATGATTCCGGACCGATCCGGCTAACCCGGCCTGGGCCGGCCTTCAACATCATTTCTATAAATAGTGGAGATCAGTTGCAGCAGCGGATGTACCCATTTATATATATATATTTTCTGTATATATATATATCTATCTTCTCCTCATTTTTTTTCTTTTAGTTTTAGTAACGGCATTATGCCGGAAATAATTTAGTGGTAGTAGTATCGTTGTAATGCTCGGGAAATTATCGGTAGCTCGGTGTGGCTGTAGTAGTTGTAATGTCCGGAAGACTACGATCTCGAATCAACAGCTGTAATCGGGTAATTTTATATATATAATCTATATATATTTCCTTTGTTTTTATTTTGTTTCTTTTGTATTTTTATTTACGTTATATTAGCTATTTATATATATAGAAATATAGTATATATATATATATATATACGTATATATATATATATATATATATATGTTATATATATATGTACCTAATTATATATATATATATATATATATATATATTATCTGTAGTTCTTTTGTTGTTTTGTTTTTTATTTACTTTTACGCTTTTTAGTTATTCCTTTTATAATTAGTTATATATATATATATATATTTACTTTTACGCATTTACTTACGTATTTACTTTTACGCACTTATATATATATATATAGTATATTTACTTTTATGCAATTATATATATTATTAGCTATATAACTATATATCTATATATATAAATATATATATGTACTTATAAAAAATGAATTCGCTTTTACTTTCCGTCGTTAATATAATTTCCGTTAATCATTCCGTTATTATCGCCAAAATGAATAGCTAAACGTACGTATAGTCGAATTATGTAAAAACGAGTAAAAACGCCCTAAGGGGGATTAAACGGGAGTTGTGTAGCGCGTAAAATAATGTTTTAATGAGTAATCCACGTCCTAAAACTTAATCTGAACGTCTTTGAATTAAACTGATCATTTAGTTCACTGTCACACACATCGAACCTATAAATGTATTTTGCGGTGAGATGTGGGAAAAGGGGTTTTGGGATCGTTGCGTAGATTCGGCCTAGTTGTTAGGACCGTTTCCAATACAGAGGTTTGTCATCGTTGTTCGAGCGACTCTAAGAGCGTAATCATGTTGGGTTAATCGGTTTTCTAAAGGGAAAATTAATTAACTTCACATAGGGTGTTGAGTGAGAGTTGTTCAGATCTTAACACCAGAATTAGGAGTTGGCACCCGTGGATGTCGTTAAAATTACCGTGGAAAGGAAGGTTGGTTAAAACACGCTCTTGTCAAGTCTTCCCTTAGGGGTAAAAATAACTCGTTGGATCATAATTCGGCTATACCTTTTAATAACTAGAACTACAACCGTTAGCTAATTTTTACTTTCGCACTAGTGTAATATCTCTCCACCGCAATCTTGACCTAAACCAAGTTCTACGTCGACTTTGGTACTTAAACGTTGTTCCCTGTGGATTCGACCTTGCTATCACTATACTACTGTTGATTCGATACTCTGTCGGTTAAAGTTAGCAGTTAGTTATTTTGCTATCAAGAATTTTTGGCGCCGTTGCCGGGGAATACTACGTTTAATATCTTGTAAGTTGACCGAAAGCCTGGGCTTAGGTCGTTTTTATTTTGTTTTCGTGTTGTTTCCTGTTCGTCAGTGAATGACTCGAAGCTCTAAAGAACCTCTCATCGAACCCATCGAAGAAATCGAAGCTTACGCACGTCATAGAAACAGTCAGCGCCGAGGAGAAATCCTAGTCGCTAGTCCGAACCCTTTGTTTGAAGAAAGAGAGACATTAGAAAGATCACTTTCTAATTCCTCTGCAGAAATGGACGATATAATAACTAGAAAAAACGGTAAGGATCCCAGTGATGAACAAACTCTACAGGGGCAAACCTCAACCACTACTGGTGGTAATGCAACAATACTTTTGCAAACTCCACCGAGGACCCCTCGTCATGAACCATTGAGAGAAGACAACACAGGGCTACGTCAGTTGGGATCTGCACAGTTTAATCAGAGGCCAGGGATTGGACAATACAGAGTAGGACAAGATGCTCAGGATACACAGGACTTCAGACCCGAATTAGACCAAGAAACGGTAAATCGAGTACTTCGGATGCTACAGATGCAAGGAAATCAACAGGGGTTCCAAAACCCGTATAACCCGTATAATCCACCTCCTCAGCAGCCGATGGCTCAGCAAGCACATGGACTGAGGGTTTGTCGAGATTATGTCACTACCCCACAGGAAGTTATAGGACACAACCCAATTAGGGTACCCCCAATTAATGCAAATAACATGGATATTAAGCAAAATATTTTGAACATGTTAGGGGAACATGCCTTGTTCCATGGGAAATCGACTGAGAACCCGAACAGCTTTCTGGATCACTTTCTCCAGATCTGTGGGACAATGAAATATAACGGGGTGAGTAATGAGGCGGTAAAATTAATAGTTTTTCCGTTTGCATTAAGAGGAGCTGCTAAGGATTGGTACGACTCTTTACCAAATGACTCGTTACATACGTGGGCTGACGTAACGAGAGTGTTCCTGAAAAAGTACTTTCCTCCGGCAAAGATTTTAGATCTGAAAGAAGAAATCTCTTCGTTTGATGGTCTCGAGGGAGAGACACTAAAAGAGACTTATGAGAGATTCAGGGGGTTGCTGAAGAGATGCCCTCCACACGGTTTTTCTACGGTGGAGCAAGTTATTATATTATTCAGGGCCTTAGAGCCGATGGACCAAAACAAGCTGAATGCTGCAAGCGGCGGAGATATTATGAATCTACCACCAGAACAAGCAATGAGACAGATAGAGAATGCGGCAGATGGAGAAGGACAATGGGGATCGAGCAGAAAGAAGAAGAAAGCCCCAATGGAAAGTGTAAAGTCGCTGAAAGAGGAACTCGATCGAGAATCTGCCATGCATGACAAGATGCAAGAAATGGTACTAAAGATGGACCGAATGGAGTCAGAAAGAAAGAAGACACATCAGTGCCAACTCTGTGGAGGTGGACATTCTGCCATAGAATGTGCATCATTGAAAAAATCCACTTATCCACAACAGTTGACACCTACTCCAGTACAACAACAGTCTGGCAATCGGAATGACCAACAATGAATGAATGTCTATGCGATGGGACAGATGGATATGAATCAGCAAGAGTTTGGCCAGCAACAGTGGAATCAAAACTTTAATAATCATCAAGGGCCACAATTGGATTATGGTATGAATGATGGTTCACAACAATATGATGTGAATTATGTTGGACAAGGTTGGAATCAGGGGCAGAATCAGAATTGGAATAGAAATAATAATCAGAATCAAGACCAAAGCTCATACAACCGACCTTGGAATCAGAATCCCCAGAACCAGAGTTCATACCAGAATCAAAACCGAGGCTATTATCAGAATAATCAGAATCCACAGTCTCAGTCACAAGGACAGCAGCAAAATCAGAGTTCATATTGGAATCAAAATCAAGGCTGGAATCAGAATCAGGGTCAGCAAAACAATCAAAATCAGCAAGTGAGCCAGCCATCTTTGAGAAGTAATAATTCTGGCACCTATCAACATCCAAACGCTCATCTGCACCAGAACAATCAAAGCAATCAACAACCAAACAATTCTGGTGTCCAGAAGATGACCACTGAGATACTCCTGGAGAAATTAGACAGGAATGTTTCTGAGTTAAATAAGAATGCTATAGAGCAAAAAGTGGTCACACATTCTGCCATTCGAAACTTGGAGACCCAAGTAGGTCAAATAACCGACACTCTGAAGACAAATCTAAGTGGTGGACTCCCGAGTAACACTGAAAGGAACCCAAAGGATGTGAATGCTGTGTTCACACGAAGTGGTAAAGAGGTCGGGCTGAGTGACAAAAAGAAAGAATTGTGGGCTGAAGAGGCAGAAACTGAGAAAGCTGAGAAAGAGAAAGCAGTTGACTGTGAAGGAGCTATGTATGGTGAAGTCGAGATCGAAGATTTACAGACTGGCAATATAAAGCAGAGAATGGAAGCAATGAGGAAAGAATTGGAAGCCACGAAAAAGGCTTTGGCTGAGGCAAATAAGAAAGCATTGGAAGGGGCAGCACCGAAGAAAGACTATGTGGTCTTGGACATCAAAGAAGAAGAAGCCTCACCGCCTAAAGAAAGAGGTAAGAAAAACATAATTCCTCCTCCTCCCCCTGATTTTGATGTTAATACTTTACCCTATCCTCCTAAGGGAACCAGAAAGGACATCCTGACCCAGGGTCAGGCAAAATTTCTGAATCTTTTAAGGAAGGTAGAGGTGAATATTCCCCTATTAGAGGCAATTTCGAGCATTCCCCCATACTTTAAGTTTCTAAAAGGAATGTTGTCGAGTAAGGAGAAGATGCAACAGATGGTGCATTTGAGTGGGGAATGTTCTGCAATCTTTGAGAATAAGATACCTCCCAAGTTACAGGATAGAGGTAGCTTTACCATCCCAATTACCATTGGAGAAACTGTGTTTAAAAATGTGCTATGTGATCTAGGGGCTTCGTGAGCTTGATGCCTAGAGGAGTTTATGAGAAATTGGGATTGGGAGCATTAGAGCCAACAGGAATGACCTTACAGATGGCAGATAGGTCTGTTAGGAAACCTCTAGGGGTAGCTCAAGATGTGTTGGTGCAGGTAGACAAGTTTGTTTTCCCCGTTGACTTTGTAGTTTTAGATATGGATATGGATTCTAAAACCCCACTTTTGTTAGGTCGGCCTTTCTTGAACACAGGAGAGACCTTGATAGACGTTAAGAGGGGAGAGATTATACTACGAGTTGGGAAAGAGAGTGTAGCCATAAATGTGTATAAGGCGATGAAGCATCCTAATGATGAAAAGAGTGATTGTTTTTCTATTGATGCTATATATCCTTGTATTGTGGAGCACACTAACCTGCAGGGATACCAAGAACCAATGGAAGAATGCTTGATGAAGTCAAGCACCGCAGAGGATGATGATCCACAAATGAGAGTTCAGGTATATCATTTGGAGGCAACTCCTTTTGTTGACGCAAGCTGGAATAAGAAGCTAGAGCTCGGTTTGATCGGCAAGTTGCCAAAGCCGTCAATCGAGGAACCACCTACCGATCTGGAGTTGAAGCCACTTCCTAAGCATTTAAAGTATGTGTTTTTAGAACCCGATGAATTACTTCCTCTTATTGTTTCATCTGCACTAACCGTTTTGCAGGAAGCTAAGTTGATCCACGTTCTGAAAAAACACAAAAAGGCCTTCGGATGGAAGATGGTTGACATAAAAGGGATCAGTGCTGATATCTGCAAGCACAAGATCATTCTAGAAGAAGATGCCAAACCGGTCAGGCAATTTCAGAGACGACTAAACCCACATATGCAAGAGGTGGTGAGGAAAGACGTGGTAAAGATGCTTGAGTTAGGGATAATCTACGCAATCTCCGACGGTGAATGGGTGAGCCCCACGCAAGTCGTGCCTAAGAAAGGAGGCATTACAGTTGAGCTTAATGAAAAAGGTGTGCCTATTCCTACTCGTTTAGTTACTGGTCACAGGGTTTGTATTGATTTTCGCATGCTAAATGATAAGACTAGGAAAGATCATTTTCCCCTACCCTTTATTGATCAAATGCTAGAGCGTCTAAGTGGTCATGCATTTTACTGCTTTTTGGATGGTTTTAGTGGCTATTATCAAATTCACATCGATATACATGACCAGGATAAAACTACTTTCACATGTCCGTATGGCACCTTTGCATTTAGAAGAATGCCGTTTGGGTTGTGTAATGCACCTGCGACATTCCAACGATGCATGATGGCCATCTTTGCTGATATGATAGAGCATTTCATGGAAGTTTTTATGGATGACTTTAGTGTTTTTGGTGATACTTTTGATGAGTGTTTGTCGAACATTGATAAGGTGCTTGCACGTTGTGAAGAGACAAACTTGGTTTTAAATTGGGAAAAGTGTCATTTCATGGTAACTGAGGGAATTGTTTTAGGACATAAGGTATCGGGGAAAGGAATAGAGGTCGATAGAGCAAAAATAGAGGTAATTTCTAAGCTTCCTATGCCTACGAATCAAGACTCTACGTTCATTCTTGGGACATGCGGGTTTTTATCGTAGATTCATTCCAGGTTTTTCCCACATTGCTAGACCTCTTACTCTTCAATTGATGAAGGGAGCCCCCTGTGTTTTTGATTCGGCATGCCTAGATGCTTTTCGAACCCTTAAGAAACTTCTTACTTCGGCTCCTATCTTAGTAGCACCTGATTGGTCTAAGGGGTTCAAGTGATGTGTGATGCGAGTGATTATGCTGTAGGAGCTGTCCTAGGTCAGAAGATTGACAAGTTGTTTCGCCCTATCTACTATGCGAGTCATACCATGAACTCGGCTCAACAAAAGTATGCCACAACTGAAAAGGAACTTTTAGCTGTTGTTTTTGCTTTCGATAAGTTCCGGTCATACTTGGTTGGATCGAAAGTCATAGTTCACACTGACCATGCTGCGTTGAGATATCTATTTGCCAAGAAGGATGCAAAACCACGCTTGTTAAGATGGATTTTACTACTTCAAGAGTTTGACGTAGAAATTAAGAATCGAAAGGGGTGTGAGAACGTAGTAGCTGACCACCTCAGTAGGATGGAACAGGGAGACAAGAAACACTCTATTAGGGTTGAAATTGATGATCATTTTCGGGATGAGCAGTTGTTCGTAGTGGATACGATGCTCCCGGTTAAGAGAGGAAACTTCCTGCAGAGAGGAAAGAATGGGAACCCTTGGTATGCACCTTTTGTTAATTATTACGAGTGTGGATTTGTAGATCCCGAGTTTGATGAAAACCGGAAAAAGAAGTTTTATAGTGAGGTGAACCGATATGTGTGGGAAGATCCCTTACTTTTTAGGCTATGTGCTGATGGAATCCTGAGAAGATGTGTTGATGACAGTGAGATAGTGAGTATTCTCTCGTTCTGCCATGATAAAGAGGCCGGTGGCCACTTCTCGGGCGAGAGAACAGCATTAAAGGTGTTACAAAGTGGGTTCTATTGGCCTACTATTTTCAAGGATGCATATGCTTATGTTAAGATGTGTGACGCCTGTCAACGCTCAGGAAGGATTTCCAAGAGAAATGAGATGCCCCAGAAACCGATATTAGTGTGTGAAGTATTTGATATATGGGGATTAGACTTCATGGGACCATATCCGTCTTCTTTTGGGAATCAGTACATTCTTGTCGCTTGTGATTACGTTTCAAAGTGGGTTGAGGCAATTGCTTCACCCACTAACGACAAACATGTAGTCATAAAATTTCTTAAGAAACATATTATATCCCGGTATGGAATACCTCGAGCAATAATCAGTGATAATGGAAGTCACTTTGCTAATAGAGATTTCAATAAGCTTTTAATAAAGTATGGGGTCACTCATAAGTTAGGAACCGCCTACCATCCCCAGACTAGTGGCCAAGTAGAGGTGTCCAATCGAGGAATCAAAAGAATTTTGGAGAAGACAGTAAATTCTAACCTTAAGGATTGGTCAAAGAAACTAGATGATGCGCTTTGGGCACACCGAACTGCGTTCAAGACACCAATAGGTATGTCACCCTACATGCTTGTTTTTGGCAAAGCCTGCCATCTCCCCGTAGAGTTAGAGCATAAGGCCTATTGGGCGATTAAGAATCTAAATATGGATGACGCATTAATCGGTGAAAGAAGGATGGCCCAGTTAAATGAGTTAGATGAGTTTCGCCTTCAAGCTTACGATTGTTCGGCGAAATATAAGGAAAAGACCAAATTGCTTCATGATAAGTTGATCAAACCTCGTATTTTCAGCGTAGGTGATGAGGTCCTTTTCTATAATACTCGCCTCCATTTATTTCAAGGCAAACTTAAGTCAAGGTGGTCAGGACCATATACGGTATTACGAGTTTTCGACTCAGGAGCCATCGAGGTAACACATCCGAAGCATGGAACGTTCATCACGAACGGCCTTCGTCTAAAAAAGTATAAGAAGTTACCATTCGATGAGGCTCTTGAGATTGTGCATTTGACTGATCCCGAGCCTTGTTAAATCGTTTCTGAATCTTAGTCGAGCGAACGACGTTAAACAAAAGCGCTACCGGGAGGCAGCCCGTTAAATAAATAATTTGAATAAGACTAGTCTTAATGAAATGTAGAATCTGTATGAAAGATGAACACAAAGCACAACCAAGTCTCAGGATGAATGTTTGAATTTCATTAAGAGGGAATGATTAGGTGGTTATCCGAAAATCCCGATGGAGAAAAAGATAAAAATTCAAATGTATCATTTCTTGGACTTAGGTTATTGAACCCTTGAGGATCTGGGTATAAAAGACTCACTACATTTCATTTTATGATCTAGTCTGTTTCAAATTTCTAGTCGTTGTAGTATAGTGGTGAGTATTCCCACTTTAATAAAACTGTGTGTAATAAAAATGAATCTAAGAATAGCTTACTTGACTATGATATATGCTCATGTGATACTTTCTATAATACGTATATGCTTAGATGTTCTGTGCTTTACCCGTGTGGGTTATTTTTCCATCTAAAGCTATTATATTGCCTATCGAATTTTCTGACGTGACAGGGCCATTATCTTATTATTCCCATATCCCTATTCGATGTCTTGGCACGAGGACCATGTCCCGTGTTGGCTTTGTTTTGTTTGTTTTGTTATAGGGATTCGGACGTGCTTTCTCATGGCTGTTACGGGATTTGATAGCATCTTTCTGCCAAGTTTATAAGCTAAGTTCTCTTCTTTATCTCACTTACAATATGAGGATAATGCAAAATCGTAAGTGGGGGGTAGAGATGTGATTGGTCTAGAATGGCAGTAAGTGTTTAAACCCTTAGTTTTTGATCTTTTTCGAGCATTATTTAGTTGATTAAAATAATTTTTATAAGGTATATATTTCATGGATTTAAAGATGTAATGATCAAATTGGATATGTATAACCAACGTGAACCGTAAGTGCATTGTAATTCCAAATTTATTTGTGTAACATGAATTCCTTCACGTAAGCCTTTGATATTGAAGCGAAAATTTTAAACTGTATCCATTCAGTATCCTAGTGGTTATTCTAGAGACAATAGCAGTAACTTAGTACCTAACTTTTAAACATGTACTGTGAATATCTGAAGGTTTGAATGTGATAGAAAGAATGTCAAAATAAGATAAACTATATATATGTCGGTTGTAGCTACCAATGATTTGAGTGCGGTAGGGCGTTATCACGAAACGTCCTATACCACTATGAGGTTTAAAAGCTCCCGACTGCCTGATGATTGTAGTCCAGCTAGGGTGTTATCACGAAACATCCTATTGCTGGGAATGAGGGCATAAGCTACACATGAATAAAAAAAAAAAAAAAAAAAAAAAGTTCGATAGGTATTAATGTATTCGATCTCACCTCATGACGCTTGAAAGAGAGTCGATTTTGGCAATGAGTTCGGATATGTTAGTATTCTATGAAAAAAAAAAAAAAATAGAAAAGAAAAGAAAAAGTTGGTTGAAAACTTAGTTATCTTCTGACTATCCCCAGTATAAACCAAATGATATGCTTTAGGGATTATCCTAATAAGTACACGGGAGGACTTTGTGTGGAACTGTTACTGCCTATACCTAGGAAAGTTGTTAGGATTGTCTGAATGGATACTAGTGCGTTTGCTTGAATTATTCAAGAGAGGATAGTGGAAATTGAAAAGGCTTGTCACACACACACTCTTATACATTTATATTGAGGTTAACGTGTGGTTATGATTCGATTGATTACATCATCTGGTTGGCCTTTATATTTTACATCTTCATGAATTTTTCCTCATTCATTTTATTTTATCGCTTATTTTGTTCGAGGACGACCAAAAGCTAAGTGGGGGGTTGTGATAACGGAAAAATTCACCGTTATTTTTATAACTTTTCAACCCGTTTCGATATCATTTTGAGTATTTTTATATCATTTCGAGTCATTAATTACTATGTTTCATCTAAATATATAAGTAGTAGTTATTATATAAATTATCGTAGTTTTATAAGTTTTAGTTAGTTTTGTACCGGTTTTAGTGACCGGAGTGTCGTGTCTGTTTTATGTGTGGGTATTTTCTGTTTATTTCTTTGCAGAATCCTAAGATGAACTGAAATCCCGAGTATAGACACTTTTTGAAGTCAATTCGAGTCGTTGGAAGGAAGTTATAAAGTGTCACTAATTCAAATGATCAAAGGGTTAATCGTTTCTTAAGAATGAAAATCCCGAGTATCGATGGGAATTGCCTATCAAAACGGCATTTTCTGAAGAAGTGGCCTTAATGAAAGTTGTAGATCTTTGATAGAGCTTTCCAACGTATTTTGAATCACGTCAATTGGAGGTCTACAACTCAAGTTATGGTCAAGTGGCTAATCGATTCGTATTAGTAAAAATCCCGAAAACGACACGACATACGAATGGCTCATCAAAACGACATTTTCTGAAGAAGTTTCCTTCATAAAAGTTGTATATCTTCAAGAAAGCTTTCCAATGGATTTTGAATCAAGTCAATCGGACTTCTACAACTCAAATGGTGGTCAAGTGGCTAATTGATTCAATTTCGTAAAAATGTCGCAAAAACGCTCGGAGGAACACGAGGTACTCAAGAAGACGTTTTCTGAAGAAGAGTCCTTCATGAAAGTTGTAGAGTTTCTCGAGACCGTAATTTTGGCATTTCGTTTGCAATTTTTGGAGGTCTACAACTCAAGATATAAATTTTAGAAGTTTTAATCCAATATATATCAAATCATCCGTAATGTGATTTGATAGACTCAATGATGATTCCGGACCGATCCGACTCCTACCCGGATCGATCCGGCCTCAACATCATTTCTATAAATAGAGAGCATCAGAGATGGGGGGCACCCCATTTATATATATATATATATCTTTTGTGTATATATATATCTATCTTCTCCTCATTTTTTTTAATTTTAGTTTTAGTAACGGCATTATGCGGAAATAATTTAGCAGTAGTAGTATCGTTGTAATGCTCGGGAAATTATCGGTAGCTCGGTGATGCTGTAGTAGTTGTAATGTCCGGAAGACTACGATCTCGGAATCAACAGTTGTAATCGGGTAATTTTATAAAATTATTACTTTCTTGTTTTGTTTTGTTTTTTTAGCATATTGATATATATATATATACATATATATAATATATATATATATATATATATAATCTATATATATTTCCTTTGTTTTGTATTTTGTTTCTTTTTATGTTATTTATGTTATATTAGCTATATATATATATTTTCTTTTACGCATTTACTTACGTATTTACTTTTACGCACTTATATATATATATAGTATATTTACTTTTATGCAATTATATATATTATTAGCTATATAACTATATATCTATATATATAAATATATATATGTACTTATAAAAAAATGAATTCGCTTTTACTTTTCGTCGTTAATATAATTTCCATTAATCATTCCGTTATTATCGCCAAAATGAATAGCTAAACGTACGTATAGTCGAATTATGTAAAAACGAGTAAAAACGCCCTAAAGGGGATTAAACGGGAGTTGTGTAGCACGTAAAATAATGTTTTAATGAGTAATCCACGTCCTAAAACTTAATCTGAACGTCTTTGAATTAAACTGATCATTTAGTTCACTGTCACACATATCGAACCTATAGATGCATTTTGCGGTGAGATGTGGGAAAAGGGGTTTTGGGATCGTTGCGTAGATTCGGCCTAGTTGTTAGGACCGTTTCCAATACAGAGGTTTTTCATCGTTGTTCGAGCGACTCTAAGAGCGTAATCATGTTGGGTTAATCGGTTTTCTAAAGGGAAAATTAATTAACTTCACATAGGGTGTTGAGTGAGAGTTGTTCAGATCTTAACACCAGAATTAGGAGTTGGCACCCGTGGATGTCGTTAAAATTACTGTGGAAAGGTAGGTTGGTTAAAACACGCTCCCTGTCAAGTCTTCCCTTAGGGGTAAAAGTAACTCGTTGGATCATAATTCGGCTATACCTTTTAATCACTAGAACTACAACCGTTAGCTAATTTTTACTTTCGCACTAGTGTAATATCTCTCCATCGCAATCTTGACCTAAACTAAGTTCTACGTCGACTTTGGTACTTAAACGTTGTTCCCTGTGGATTCGACCTTGCTATCACTATACTACTGTTGATTCGATACTCTGTCGGTTAAAGTTAGCAGTTAGTTATTTTGCTATCAGTACCCTCTACCGACAGTCCGGATAAGACTATCACACCCTAAAGTGTTCTGGGCGCATTATTGGTGTTTTAATCAAGAGACCCTAAACTCTGATTAAGTTCACCACGGACTAACAGTTTAAGCATATCTCCACTAACTCAATCCTCACGTGTAATCCATACACTGAGTTAAGTGGTTACATACAGATATACTTAGGGTTTGCAGCAGTGTATTACTTTACAAGCACAAAGCAAGTAATAAGGTGAGATAAATTCTGTCATTCATTATTAAAAACAATTACACAAATTGTCTTTCGGGCACTACACCTAACAATCTCCCACTTGTACGAAATGACAAGCAACGATTGTTTTTAGAGCACACCCTATCTCATCTTATTCACAACACTCTCCCACTTGCTCTAAAAGCAGATGAGATATATTCCTCAATGCCGTACCCTCCAAGCACCAGACTTGGTACACTGATCAGTTTGGTTGTCGGCCCGAGACGAAACGTTGCCGGTCCATCTAATCAGGCGGTACTCTCTCTCAACATGCTTTTGACCTCTAGTGACTGAGAAAATCCTTCTAAGCTATCTCTTCACTGTTTTCACGATGAAGCGATATCGGCTTATCAGACCTGGAATTACTCCCAGACCAAAAAAGAAATTCTAAGCACTATGAGTAAACACTGAGCCCGAGATCAACTTAATGATCATCCTTAATCTGACTACAAGTCAGAATCAGTGTAGTCAACCATATTCAAGTTTGCACCTGAATATACAAGCATATGATTCCTCGTTCTCTAACGATACTTGAGGACGTACTAAACCGCTACTTATTGCATGAATCCAAGATTCAACTGCAATTGACTCGTTTTAAGCTGACTTGCCCTTATCCCAGAGAGACTCTATCCCATTTTCTCTTTATCCGAAGATTTGGAGAATCATTCCTGAGAGGTAGGGTAGGACTACTCTCGTTGAATGTTGCATACGTATATGCATGATCATCTTATTCAATAAGATAGGTGGGATAGCCAATGACTCATTCTCGTGAATTTGACCGAATCATATTCTTAGAATATAGTCCAATTCTCTCATCCAGAGAATCTTGGCGTGTCAGTTTCTGACTTCAGATAGCACACACATGTTGTTTCCAATTGTTTCAGTGTTATCATTTATGAACACTAATACTACTACTACATTACCAATATTGATATCCAGTCTACGAAAAACTTATCAATATTTTGGTCAAGTCCACATATTTTAAAACATGTGACTTTTAAATGACCGAGAGGTTCTCTTAAATCCACAAAGGATATAAGCCATGGCAGGCCTCCTACCAAAGGTTCTTTCTGAATGAATTAAGATATCGTTAGTCTCGCAAAAAAGGTCTTAGGGAATCACCCCTATCTTCCGCTTTGTAATGAATCCGTTATTCATTCTTAGCTAAAACCCTTCTGTTCTGAATGAATTCAGATTCCGTTGTTCGGCAAGAAAGTCTCGGGGAATCACCCCTATTTTCTGCTTTCTAACGAAATCTAGCAAGACTGAGTGGTGAGAGAGTTCAAGGTCTGGTTAACTCTCTACTTGTCAGGGAATCACCCCTATACCACTCAACTTTGCGCTGAAAGTTTAAACTTTCCTATTCATTCTACTCTTTTCCGTGTAGATCCAATTGCCCCCACTGGGCCTGAGACACTCAGGTGGTTCTACAAGAGGCTGAACAGAACTGGAGTACCAAAACTCCATTCACAGGGTTAAGGTTATCAAACCAACCTCTATAATCAGAATCCTATACAGCCCACTAAGAGCCATAGGTTATCAATCACCCCAGCAGACCGTAAAGTCCACAAAACCACAATGGGTCAATGGTTAAACCATACTCCCACTGCGTGTTGGGTGGATTGACATTCTGATCTAGTAGTATTTATCAGTGTAATCACCAACAACCGATGTTGGACGTGGTCTGATTAAATCAGATAGTAACTACCTTTGGGTAACCGTACTCCAAGGTTTATGGTTGTTACTTATAGATTCTATCAGAAGGCTTGTGACAGTTCAGCCGTCACTTTCTGATCTCAAGAATCTTATAATCAACCTTCACTCGTCTCATTAAGATGTTTCACAAACAGTCACAATCTGAACGTATGCGCAAAATTTCCAGTCCTACCTTTAAGCATTAAATGCTAAATGCCTACATTTATGAAAGTGGTGTGAACCGAATTCACTCCTTATCCATAAACTCACTAGCATCTTCTAGGTAGACTTCTCGGTTTACATAATAATGTTAACCGTTATTTTGCAACGAATTATCTTAATCGAGTTTAGCAGTGTATTGTAGCATATCAATAACTATATACGGCAAGTCTATGGTTTCTTCCTCAGTGAGAAACATTCCACTAGGAGGCAGGCCGAGCATCAGTCCCAAGACTATGCGATAGCCTATTTTTGAGCATGGAATACTCTATTCTCTGCTAAAATCAGAGACACCTCCTCGTATTCTTTCGATAAACCAACCAGTGTTTTGAGTAGTTATCAGACAGAATGTCACCACTCAAAATCTCCCACTAGCTTGTATCTCTCACTAGACCCCGAAGGTCATGGTGAACAAGCTATGTTACCCCTTCAAAACTATTACCCTTTCCCGATTGAAAAGAAACTTAGTCATTGTTCCTTTGAGATAGTGTTCCAAGACTGGGAGATAGGAATCACCCTTAGCCAGTCAGCAGGTCTTGTCTCTAGGATATATGCACTAATTAATAGATATTGAAAGGTTGTTTATCTTAATACGGAAACCTTTTACCTTTAATAGTTTTAGATGTGTTACACATACTTATTCAACTGTTCTAAGTGGTTCTGACTTTATCAAACAAAAGCCCGAGTCTCGGATTCGTACTACAAATGTCATATTCACTTTCTATGAGGCAACAATATATCGAGTTGAAAGTGAATCCAATTGTTTCAACGAATCTGTAAACAGAAAAATAAATTTTTCTGTGATATTCAAGGATAGAATCCGAAATTCATTTCCTTATATCACTCCCACTATTCTAGCTGAATTTACTGCCCGTTGTTACTTTATTAATGCACAGCTTTATTGTTCTTCAAAAGAACTAAGCCACTGAGTCAAGTTACTCGGTTAAGAAAGTCGCTAAGGATTCATTGGTTAGTGATCCGAAATCACTTTCCTTATCCTATACTTTCTTTAATTAATGTTTCGGTTTAGCCTCAAAACTTTAGTTAAGATGATTAACACTTATAGACATTCTTTCCCATTCTTAACTTTCCTTAAAGGAAATAGTCTTGAACTAGCAGTTCGTTTGAGTAGACACTACTCGTGAACTGTGGGATGTCTAATGAAAGTGTTACCCAGTGGGACTAATTTTCTAATAAATCAGAAAAACATAGTATAAAAGCTCCCACTAGTTTATCGGTTCCAAATACCGTCTAACTAGCGACACTTTAATTTATGATTCTCCAATTTTTCTATCAGAAAATTTCTCGTGTAGACACTACACAATTCACTAGAAGAATTTGATCGTCCCAATCATCTTTCAAACTAACTACGGTTGTCTCTCGTTCTGCACGAGTGACAGCAGTGACATGCCTATTTACGTCACTTAAGTTTTGAAGGCTTCAAGAGAAATATCTCTTCCGAAAAATTAATCGCATGTGAGATTAATAAATACAACGTTCTAGTTACTTACCACTTTTTAACGAAGTCATTACTAGTCAATTTTACACTAGCAGTCTAGCACCTTAGAGATATATATATAACAGTTGTAAATAAAATTGACAGAAAATAAATCCAAATCATACACTACTAAAATTTTAGGAACATAAACTAAGTACTTATAGTCTATCCTACCGTTCCAAGGATTTAATCTAATGCCTCAGTGCCGCCTTAGGGTAGGTCAAAGAGGTTTTGATTAATATTGAAGATCAGATTGAGAATCGAACATCTCATTTGTGATCGTCAATCACCTTTCCTTTTTCAGCCAAGGTACTACCAAAAATACCCTTTATGAGTGTGACCTACTGTCTCAGATTTTTAGGTAGACCCCGAGTGTGCCGCCTTAGGGTCGGTCAGTGACCCGACGAGTACCCAAAATCCTATCCTTTTGGAGACCAAGCCTTGAATTTTGATAGCGGTGAAGGCCTTCCTTAGGGGGGCGAAATCAAAGCCGCACGAGGCGTCACCATTCTCTCACGTTGCTTGTGTCAACAGTAGAGGCCGTGGGGTCGGTTGTCGCCTCTCCCGCTCCCACTCAATATTTTGAAAAAGTGGTGGGTTTACTGATCACGTTTTTGGACTTGATGTTTCATTAAGGAACAATAAATCATAGGCCCGAATGTTGTCGGTTATGTGGGCTAGCCCACCCGACCTATTCGTTAGAACATATGTGGCCGTCGGACGGGTCAAGGCTAGGAGAGCTCCGTTGAGCCGTAGCGGCTCTTCGGATGGCTCAGTATTGCCAGACCCCCGTGCAAACGCCACACGTGGAGGGTGAAGTCGATTGAGCCGTAGCTTCTGTTGACCACCCAACCGTGGTTAAACCACTTTCGAACCTGTTTGCCCGTGATTATCCAATCCTTAAACATCAAACATTCACGTAGACACTACGGAACAAAAACGTAATCTCGTCTTAGGTAAGGTGGAATTCACCAAGAATCCAACACCTTAACCACGAGGTTTTGGGATTTTACTCCTTATGCTTTCGCAGAGTGGGATTCACCGAGAATCCATCACCCAACCTCGACGATTGAAAAAACCCGTGTTCCTCGGTTTTTACCCTAATTGGTTTCTAATTAATATCAAACAATTAATTAAAACTAATCGTGTGTTTTATACATGCCTAACTAATTCCTCGAATTAATTTCTACATGTATACATATGGAGTGGAATTCATGATATGATGCATGTCATGGCAATTTTCCGGTTCTACTCATACAATCTACACATGTATACTAGTGCGGAAAATAAACACCGAGATGGACCGTTGGCACCCCGTAACTAATCTACTCGAAAATAAATTAAAACCCTAATCTGCAGCTGTTAAGAATCTTCGACGATCGGAATATCAAACGAACTCGGATCGGGACGAAACTTTCCAGATCTGATCTTCATTCTTCGGACTTGAAGATGGACGGTCGGATTGGAGCTTTGACTTGTCAATATTCCTCAGTGAGCCGCCCAACTTGCTGCTGAAACAGACTCTTACAGCAGCGCATCATATACTTCCTGGGGCTGATCGGGGATCAAGATAAATCCCGATCGTCCTGAAAATTTTATCTCACGTCCAAAACTCAATGATTATCGATCTGACCGGTCGGATTTTAATTTGAACGGTCCAATTGTTTCCAGAAAATCGAAGAAGTCACAGTTAGGGTTTCTGTGAATCCTGCGTTTTTCTGTTACAGCAGCCACTTTGCAGCAACGAACGGAAACCCAAACGGACACTGATCGACACCAAAATTTGTGGGATTGTTCATCAACTTCCAATCTTGATTCTGACCGGAGGTATCTTCGTTTTAACGGCTCAAACAACGGAAAAAACGAAAAGACTAAACAGCTAATGTACAGATCTATTTTCTGGAAATTAAAATTGCAATAATACATGAATTACATAATTTCCTATACTCATATGAACGAATTTTCATCGTTTATATGAGTTTACAATAGATCTAACGGGAAAACGGTGCCAACCCCAATCCATCTCTTCAACCATAGCAATTTAAAAATTATTAATGCATAATAATAAGCAAAATATCACCTACATGCAATTCCACTCCTTTAAATCGTTTAATTATGATTATGACTATATAAATCGTGGAACCTTTCTCCGATACCACATGAAGGATGCAGGTTCTTAGATCTAAACAAATTAGATCTACGCGCAGCGGATGGATCACGATTTATATATCAAAACACATAATTAAAGGACTTAAACTACTATAAGGGGGTTAAGATCATGTTACCAATATAGGGAAGAGAAGCCTTGATCTTCCGATGTGTTCTCCAAACGGCGGTTGGTGGACACCCTTCTTGATACACGAGCCTCCTTGATATGCAACCAGAAAAATCCCGAAGATTTTTCCAACTCGAACCCTAAGAATAGAGGCCGAAATTTTTCGGCCAATTTCTCTCGGTGAATAGTGACGTGAATAGTACCTTTTTTTTTTTAGACTTGGGAGAACTCTCTTTATATAGGAGAGTAATCAATGTCCTCCAAGGATTAAATAATTAAGTGATAATTATCACATTAATCCTTTTCCAAATAAAAGATAAATAAAATGATTATCCCAAACAAATGAGGATAAATCATATTATTATCTAATATTCCATGAATTATCATTTAACAAATAAAAGATAAATCACATGTCAAATAATTATCCAAGAAAACTAATTTCTCTCTAATTAAATGATGATGTTGGCGCCACCTTTAGGGTCAAAAAGCCCACATAAAATGTCTTTTATGTGTATTATATTATTTAGCCCAACTAAATAATATACATGCATATCAATTAATTAGCCTAGCCAATTAATTATCACTGAGGCCCAAGTAACAAGATTACTAGTCCGAATTACAGAAGCCACATCGGGGACCATGGACCTATAACCAGTAGCTCCAATAATTAATTATTCATCGAACAGAAAGTACATTAATTATTAATTCCGGGATTACGCCACCATAAACCCGAACTGAACTCTACCGATTATAGATGTATACTTATACTCAACCCATAGAGCGAATAAGCGTCCATTGATATAATCACTACATACGGATTAACCCTCCATAGACTGTCCATTCTGAGTGGGAAGTCTCCGTGAACCCGACTCAGAATATATTATCCTTATTTACCATTAACCCCCTAATGATCAATTAGTACACATATCTGACTAGTAGCTAATTAGTCAAATGTGAACTCCCGGGATCGATCACTTTCTTAGGGCTAACAAATAAGGGGACTGTCTCTCTACTTCCCGCAGGAAGGAATGGATTCCATGTCTGCGAAAATCAGAACTACTCACTCATCTGGAGATAGTGCCAATGAGAAGTGGCTTGGAACACATATTTAAGTGAACCGTAACTAACACATCAAACACTATCCCGGGACAAGCAGCACCCTGTGATCACCTCAGGATTAAGGTTGATCCATATATGATCATCTAATGATTTAATAAGATTCCTCGATTACGGAATTATACCGAGAAATTCAGATTAAATCGGTCCAGTCCTATATGAATGCCATCATATATAAATGCCCCACGTAGGTACCCTCTACCGACAGTCCGGATAAGACTATCACACCCTAAAGTGTTCTGGGCGCATTATTGGTGTTTTAATCAAGAGACCCTAAACTCTGATTAAGTTCACCACGGACTAACAGTTTAAGCATATCTCCACTAACTCAATCCTCACGTGTAATCCATACACTGAGTTAAGTGGTTACATACAGATATACTTAGGGTTTGCAGCAGTGTATTACTTTACAAGCACAAAGCAAGTAATAAGGTGAGATAAATTCTGTCATTCATTATTAAAAACAATTACACAAATTGTCTTTCGGGCACTACACCTAACACGATGCACCACGATGTAGGGACACGGCGATGAAACGACACCGTGATGCAGAGACACCGCAATGAAGTGACACCGCGATGCAGAGACACCACGACGCCCGATGCGATGACCATCTCGATGCAGAGACACCGCGATGAAGCGACAGCGCGACGTAGAGACACGGCGATTAAGCGACACCGCGATGTAGAGACACCGCAATGAAGTGACACCGCGATGCAGAGACACCGCCATGCATTGACCACCCCCGATGCAGAGGCGCCGCATTGCAGAGACACCTCGATGAAGTGATGGCATATTGTATGGATTTATGCAGTGACATCATAATATATGTATCAATTTATGCCGTGACGTCTTATGGTATCGATTATGCAGTGACGTCTTATTATATCGATTTATGCAGTGACGTTTTATGGTATCGATTTATGCAGTGACATCTTATTGTATCGTATTATATCTTTTTGTGCAGTGGCATCATGCAGTGACGTCATGCAGCGACGTCTTATTATATCGATTTATGCAATGAAGAAAATCCAACGGAAATTTCATCAAATATTTACACAAAACTCTAAGGTAAAGCAAAACATGCATCATTATAAGAAAATCATTAAAGTATCAACTCATAACATATTAGGTTGCAATGAAACTAACAACCTGATTCTAAATAAGAAGCAATACAATCTCGCAATACTACCAGTTCTGGAGTCAAATCCTGGATGCCCATAAATTTCATGTACTCCATTTAGACTCGGTTTGACACATTCACACCATGTACAACCTTCTTGCCACAGTTCATCCCACAAGCTGGGATTTTATAGCTGCACGAATACGAAACTTTCCAAAAATATAAAATTACAGAATTTATTACGGAAATAAATCAGCGCGGAAATCAAGGTGCTAAAATCACGGATCCGGAGTCGGATCTTTATTGAATTCGTAAATAAAATAAGAAAAATGTGAAAAACGTGCAAAAATCTTCGGCGGCCGAAATGGAAGGGAAAACAGCTGATTTTGGCCCCGAAAAAGCTGTGAACGGACTACGGCTGTTCACCGTGACGTCGGC
Organism: Gentiana dahurica var. dahurica; assembly: GCA_024500145.1. NCBI lineage: Eukaryota > Viridiplantae > Streptophyta > Magnoliopsida > Gentianales > Gentianaceae > Gentiana > Gentiana dahurica. The sequence continues at coordinate 125,820,514 of CM044897.1, forward strand.
GTCGGAGAGAGCTTTCCGAAATGGGGTCCTGCGCGCAAAACGGACATCGGGGCCGAAAGTTATGGCCAAAATACTAACACCTGTCCGAACGCTCCCTTTTGTCCATGTATTCTTCTTGGCATATGATCAACCCAGATTCTCAAAGATGTATGATCAACCCAGATTCTCACATTCCAGTCTAGAGTCGTCACATCTTTGCTTTTCTCATTTGTTCTGGGCTTTAAATGCTTCAATACTAAGGCATTTTCAGATCTGCTCTGTGAACTTGACTGATGGAGCTCTTCATTCAGTCTCCAAATCCGAGCTGTTGAATCTCCAGATCTGGTTATACAACACAGGTTATAAGCGGGAAGAATATATTTATGCAGTGACATCGACAATTTATGCAGTGACTTCGATAATTTATGCAGTGACATCAACAATTGATGCAGTGACATCGACAATTTATGCAGTGACATCGATAATTTATTTTGCTGGGCTTGGAAAATAGTAGCTCAATCTTGGTTAAAATACTAGTAACAATTTGCTTCATCAACAATTTAAAATTAAATGCAGAAATAAATGTAAACAGCAAAATGAAGTGACATCAATGCCACTCCATTAATTCTTTAACTATAATGCTATCACATTTGCTTCATCAAAACTGTATTAAGAATAATAGCAGCAGCAGCAAGCAGTGAATAACAGGGGCAGCAAGCAAATAAGAAGCTGTATTAAGAATAATAGCAGCAGCAGCAGTAACATTCTGAGCCAACCAAGGTGCAGCAACAGCAAGATAACTACCAGCAACAACAGGCTCAGAACTCACAAGCACAGCATCAAGAGCTGAAACAGCAGCAGGGGAGACCATATAAGTTCCAAAATTTGCACAGAAACATTAACAACAGGAACAGAACCACCAGGAGCAGGGGAATTCCTCAAAACATTTTCAAAAGGCAAACCAGCAGAAGGAGGATCAGAAACAACAGCAGCAACATCAATCAGAGAGACATCAGCAGGCATACAAGCAACATCCATCATTCCAAAATCAGCAGCAGGCTGGGCAAACATAGTGGTAGATTTTCCAGAAAAACCAGAAACAGCAGCAGTGGTGTCCAAGTTTGCTGCAGCAGAGTCAGAGTCCTTAACCAAAACCATATCAGCAGTACATTGTGCAGTAGTGAATTTCGTCTCTTTTTCTCGATTATTCCGGCGACGATTACTCAAAATAACATGTGTCCTTTCATTCAAGATTGTAACACATCCTTTCACATTTCAGCACAACTATCACTTACATCAACATGAGGATTGAGGAACATAACTTAGAATCTTATCTCATTCAGCAACTTTGGGATAACACCTTATTGGCTATGATTAACTGTAGACAGAATTGGCTCATTAGGCACAAAGATCAAACCTTGATAAATAGATACTAGATTACACACTCTCTGGAACAATGCCATGATTATGTAAAATTCCAAATATTTGGCACGAATAAAGGGAAACAAATTAATCCAAACAGCAAGATAACACAATAGTATCATTCCAACAAGATTACAATAAACTCAAAAAGTACACTTGAGTTACAAGCATAAGATCTGTGTTCTGAAATGAAAAATCAGAAATTTCAACAGTACATATGTGAGGCGATCCACAATTTCCATTTTCTCACAACAATTTATTTTCATCACCTTCACTAAACACAACTTCAAACCAAATTAAAAAGCTTACAGAAACTTTCTGTGTGGCCTCCCAGCATCTTCATCTTGCATATGGAATTCACGGACAATGCCCTTATAAACGAGGAGGGGAAGGGCGATGCCAAAGAGGCCGACGATAGCAAGGTTGCAGCGGCTCCACCTGAAATTATTCGAATCAAGCATTTGATTTCTTCGATTCTTTTCCATTCTGCTGTTCGAGTTCCCTCTATTTTTTTAGGTTATTTTATTAGATTATGGGTATTTTGGTCCATGTAGATATATTATGTCCTTATAAGTCCAACAGATTTCTTTATGTCCTTATGGGGCTAATAAGTATAAAAAACTATACTTTTAAGTAATAAACCCTAAATTTAATTTAATTTCCGAAAATGAACTATTAAAAAAAATAATTAAATTAGGGACGACAAATGTCGTCCCTAATGATCGGCTATAATTTTCTGGGGAATTAGGGACGACAAATGTCGTCCCTGTTTTTTTTTTATTCTAAAATTGCAAAAGGTCTAATTTGGTTGGCACTAGAGTAACAAAAAAAAAATCCGGAGGGGACCAAAAATAGAAAAAGATAATACAAAATTGTGACCTCTGAACAATGAACATCATACATTCCAGTTCGACATATGTTGTTGGGAACAACCACTAATTTTCGAAGAAAAAAAAAATGTTGCATTCTCAGCCTAACAATAACAAAAACACCACATCATTATGACGACTCTGTCTGTCTTTTATCAGTAGCCTCAATGGAAATTTACCAAACCGTTACTACATACGGGACACCAACAAAACTGAAAATTGTTAGCTCCATCACTTAGGCACGATTTCTGCTGCTGTCCGAATTTCTTATCGGGTAAAAGTAAGGATGTGCCTGCACATGAATCAAATCAAACATCTCAATCACAAAATAACTCATGCTACACAGCCCCTTACCTAACAGTAAACCTGATTACGGTTAAACATATCGGTGCTCGTGCTTTAAGTATATATACATTTGACCTAACATAATACTAACATTACTTACAAACTGAAACTTGTTGTTTTACATAGAGGCATTATATAGGTGTGTTCTTTGTCGCGGTTATTGCTTTCAGTTAGGTCATTCATTTATGAGTTAAAATGCCAAAAAGAGGAAGTTTTCCCGTCCATTTCCTACAGCATCAATTAGTAAAACATGTATCCGAGCTTTTCAATTATCATAATAAATGAAAGAATAAGTTAAGGCAAAAATACCATTGCTTCCTTTGCGGTGGGTCTCTCTTGATGATCATATCGCAATAACTTGTCAACAAAGTCGATTGCCTAGAGAAAACATAAACACCATTAGCATTAAGCTACTTTCAACTTTCAACTATTTAACTGCTTACTTTTTTTGCTTTATAAAGTAAATGAAGCAATAAAATGCATAATAAAGTAATACAAATACGCTTCCACACCTCTGGATTAGCTAGATGTTGATTATCAGCATTAATAAACTTTGTCCATGGTTTCCTGCTATGCCTTCATAAACAAACATGAAGAATTTATCATATATATGACAAACATCGCTTAAACAGACAAAAACAATGAACCAAAAAGATTATTAGTTCCCCCACCTTCAATTTTAGAACCAACGATGATTTATATATCATGTCTCGGTTGTAAGCTAGCACATTTAAATCATAGCAACTTAAAAAGCATTATCATGCTTTGACAAAATTCACTCCTCTAAGGATTTTGTCAAACTCTTGACAAGCATGCTTTCACCAAACTAAAACTTGCCTAAATGCATTAAGTCGAACACATGGTATGCACAAAGTCTCCTTACCAAAAGAAGCATCCGACCCCGATTGCGGGCGCCGCCAGAATATCGTTGAATTCCGATTAACAAATCAAAAGAAGGAACAGGAAGTTCTCATCATATATCCAATACTCAACCTAACAATTCCGATTAACAAATCAAAGAATTTGGTGAACCTAAGACTAAACAACTCCCTCGGCCTTATTTTTCTTTCTTTTCCTTTATCACTTTCACAAATTAATAAAAATAAACACACAGAACATTCTTTTTTTAACATCAAAGTGAGAATTTTATTGATATAGATTAGAAAGGTGCTAGTTACCGAGTAATCAAGAGTTCAAAGTAAAAAGAACCAGAATAGATGAAATGGTTACCTGAAAATGTTGATTGCCGGCCGAACTGATGCTGCTGAACCGCTGCTACTGCCTTCGATTGATGGCCGGCCGAACAACTATATATTGATGGATGCCTTCGATTGCTGCTGCTGCCTTCGATTCAATGAGGAGGAGAGGATCTCCAGAAAGCTGAGAAAGTAGCAGGATAAAATGAAGGAGGAGGGGGAGGCTGTCCGATTTATTGGGACGGCGGATGCTTATTTGGGACGACATATGTCGTCCCATTAAAACATAACATAATAAAAAAACCAATTTTAAATTATATCAAAACATTAATTTGAATAAATTTTTTTTTTTTTAATCTACCACTCAATAACGAGCCTCGGATTGAAATGTGGAACTAAATAACATACCTCGGATTTGAAGTCATCAATAACGAACATCGTGTTTGAAGTCTTGAACGAACTGACGAACCTCGGGTTTGAAGCCATCAATCGACTAATTAACAAGCCTAGGTTGAAATCACTACTCAATAATGAACCTCGAGTTTGATTCACTACTCAACTATGTACCTCAGGTTTGAAATCTACTACTCAATAACGAACATCGTGTTTGAAGTCTTGAACGAACTGACGAACCTCGGGTTTGAAGTCATCAATCGACTAAGTCATCAATTGACTAGTATTGAATTCAAGTCCGATGCTCGTTACTTAGGCAATTGTTGATTTCAAACTTGATATTGATTGATCAATATTGAATTCAAGCCCGATGCTCGTTACTTAGTGAAATGTTGATTTCAAACTCGAGATTGATTGATCATTATTGAATTCAAGCCCGAGACTCGTTACTTAGGAAATTATTGATTTCAAACTCAAGATTGATTGATCATTATTGAATTCAAACCCGATGCTCGTTACTTAGGCAATTGTTGATTTCAAACTCGAGATTGATTGATCAGTATTTAATTCAAGTCCGATGCTCGTTACTTAGTCAAATGTTGATTTCAAACACGAGATTGATTGATCATTATTGAATTCAAGCCCGAGGCTCGTTACTTAGGCAATTGTTGATTTCAAACTCAAGATTGATTGATCAGTATTGAATTAACGAGTAGTGCTTTTCAAACCTTAGGCTCGTTAATTTTAAGTCAAATGTTGATTTCAAACTCGAGATTGATTAATGAGTAATGATTTTCAAACCCAAAGCTCGTTACTTTTAAGACAAATGTTGATTTCAACATCGAGATTGATTAACGATTAGTGATTTTCAAATCTGTGGCTCATTACTTATAAGTCCATTGTTCATTTCAACCTCAAGATTGATTAACGAGTACTGGTCTTCAATCCCGAGGATCGTTACTAGCTTATATGTCAAATGTTGATTTCAAACTCGAGATTGATTAATGATTACTGATTTTCAAAACCCTTAGGCTCGATACTTATAAGTCAAATGTTGATTTCAAACTCGAGATTGATTAATCAATATTGATTTTCAAACCCTTATGCTCGATAATAATAAGTCAAATGTTGATTTCAAACTCGATATTGATTAATGAGTAGTAAATTCAAACTCAATGCTCGTTACTTATAAGTCAAATGTTGATTTCAAACTCGATATTGATTAATAAGTTGTAAATTCAAACTCAATGCTCGTTACTTATAAGTCCATTGTTCATTTCAACCTCGAGATTGATTAACGAGTACTGGTCTTCAATCCCGAGGATCGTTACTTATATGTCAAATGTTGATTTCAAACTCGAGATTGATTAATGATTACTGATTTTCAAAACCTTTAGGCTCGTTACTTATAAGTCAAATGTTGATTTCAAACTCGAGATTCATTAACGAGTAGTGATTTTCAAACCCAATGCTCGTTACTTTTAAGTCAAATGTTGAATTCAACATCGAGATTGATTAATAAGTAGTAAAATTAAAACTCAATCTCGTTACTTATAAGTCAAATGTTGATTTCAAACTCGATATTGATTAACGAGTAGTGAATTTAAAATATTAAATATAATCTTTAGATACAAAGATATAATTATTAAATATTAAATAAAATTTTTAGGTTAAAAATTTGAATTTTAAATATTACATATAATTTTTAATAAAAAAAAAATCATTTTTAATAAAAAAAATCATTTTTAATAAAAATTTCATTTTTAGGGACGACATTTGTCGTCCCTATTAAATATATAAAAATTCAAATTATTTCATGAAATTTTGGGTGGGAAAAAAATTAGAAACAGGGACGACTTTGTCGTCCCTAAAGAGTTTCCCGGGTAAAATTTGCCACTCTGGAATCCACGTGGAAGTGCGGGAAATTTAATGATTATTTGGGACGACATTGTCGTCCCAAAAAATAAAGAATCGTCCCGAAAGATTTAAATTTCTCATATTTAATTAATCGAACGTTGACCGATTTTTAGGGACGACTAATAATCTTTATTTTGGGACGACAAATGTCGTCCCTAAAGGTACGGTCTCTAAAAACCTAATTTGTTGTAGTGATATACGTCCAACTAATGTATTTATTATTATTTTGTATTTTTTTTGGTATCATATTAATTATTATAGCGATTCTGTGAACAAACATAAACCGACAGTCTTGTGCTTGAACTTCATGGAGACTTTTACAAGTGTTTTATTCATTAAAATACTGCATGCAATGGTACGTACGTAGTAGTTAGTAGTAGTAGGAGTTTTTTATTCTAGGAATGGAGGCCCTATGCACCATCAAATAAGATCTGGAGACATCCAGATTTTTCCGACTATTTTATTCATCTTTTATATATATATATATATATATATATATATATATATATATATATATATATATATATATATATATTTATTTATTTTATTCATCTATTTTGATGTGGGCGTTGCATTACTCTTACTGTTAATTGAACATATTATTTATATTTATTTTTGTAATTAACATGTGTTTTAAAACATATTATTTTTTTGTAATTAACGTATTTTAGACCGCAAAAAATATTTTCCTTATTTATATAAAACGATAACATACAAACTTTACATACAAATTCCAAATTTTTCTGACATACACAAATTTTTACATGTGAATGCCCACGAGTCATTGAACCAGTCTTAATTACTGATACCCTCAATCTGGAGGTTTTTTGTTCGAGTTGTACGTATTTATATTTCGTATCCGGAAAAGTTAAAATAAAATAAAAAAATGTTTCAGTCCAAAAAAAATTTAAAAAAAATATATTGCCCTGTGCCCATAGCCCTTCTTGATAACGCGCACACACGCACGTGTACACACGAGATTCTGGTAGTAGCATTTTACCAATTACGTACTTCTCAAATGTTTTCAACATACCACCAACTGAGCTTTAAAATCATTTGGAGATCCATTTTCGGACTACCGTACAGAGAATATGTATGTAATGCAGTGCCCTACATGTACCGCTAAATTACAGATTCCGCTTATTAGTAAATCTAGATAATCTAAATATCTATCTTAAAGAATTGCCCTATTTTACGTTTATCTATTACAATTGCTCTAACGTAGATGAAGTATTTCATTTAATTCAATAAAATCGGATTTCGAACCCTTTAAAGTCGAGTTTTAAATTGTGCTTAAAATCAATTCTGGAAAGATCGAATTTCGTTGTGGCGTCTATCTGTGGATGTGTTGTAGTGTCATATCAACAGTGTCTTAATCGAAAAGGTGGCAAGAGATTGTTCCGGCCATCCACCAGTTGGGTCAATTTTGTTTCTGGTTTTATCAATAAAATGTATTAATAACATTCCAAAGTACTACTACATGACATACCAAGCTTCAGAAAGCAACAGGCCAGCTGTGTTATCAGTTATCCTTCATTTTCTATTTGTGCATGTCTTAGAAAGCAAACCGTGCGTCTAAGTAATTTAATTATAGGTGTTTTAGTTTTTTCACCAATAGTATCTATCGGTCTTTTTAATGATATATACATAATAATATTTAACTGCCCGTCTAATTAAATGTATTGATAACGAAAGTGAATTGTTTTGTCTAATTAAAAACAGATGAGGAATCTTTCAGAGATTTAGAAGGAGAAGAAAGAGACAAACCATTTTCACTGTAAATAAAAGAGAAACTATCAAGATATTACCGGATTTGGATTGATTGATGTTGAAAGAACATCATCGGCCTCGGTATATGTCTTCATCGGCCGATTTTGAACAGATTAAACACAAAAGATGGTGATTAATTTGATTCGATATATAGACCTATTGAACCGTACAAAAGCTTAAATTAATCACCATCTTCTTCAAATTAGAAACCCCTTTAAACATTTTTTCATAACATATTATTTTCCTTCAATGTTTACTTTTTAAATATAACGTTCTATGTGCATCGCACGAGTTTCCTACTAATATATATATACATAATAATATTTAACTGCCTGTAGGTTTTAAATGTATTGATAACGAAAGTGAATTGTTTTGTCTAATTAAATTAAAAAATTGGATTATTAATTAGCTTTTCTAATTATATGTAAAAGCCTAATGCTGAAAAATACAACCAACATTGGCCAAGGATATATGGTCACTCTCAGTGGCGCATTATGATCTTGCTGCTGCTGTTGCATTTAATTGATCAGGAGCATTTTAGAGAGTCAACGGAGAGAAATTAATGGCAACCGACAATTGCCTCAAATCTTGTAACTATAAAAGAAAGGAAGGAGTAGAATGTGCGGGGTGGTGTTGTTTTACCAGATTTTTATATCTTTAACATTTCAACAAGTATATCATATCTATTGATTTCATATATCAAAACAAGTATCATGTCTATAACAAATAAAATCCTATAGACATGATATCCAGACGATATAACAGATTTGAATCATTTTGTATTACCAACTAAAACAAAAAAAAAAATGACCACCCATCATTAAAAATCCTAAAACATGATATTCTGTCATTAACAAGTCTGAAATTTGCATGGAATACTCATACAGGTTCGAAACCATATTATTTCAGTTCTGAAATAGTAAAATTTTACTGCAGGTTCATAAAACAGAAAGAAGGTTGTCATCTAGTCGGGTACTTCAGTCTACCGCTAAGCCGGTGGCCAACAAACAGTTTGGTTCAAAAAACAGTTATTATATCATACATCATGCTTAAGCAAGACACATACCCAGTGTATAAGAGTTTAGAACACATAAACAGTAGCACATAGCATGAATATCACCCAATACACATAATTGCATATAAATGATATAAAAACTTTGATGTATCAGGCCTTACCTAGATAGATAAGAAAATGATCAACAAAATTTGCTTCATCAGTCACAAAATACAACTCTCCTACCATACATCAGGGACGGACCCAGCTGCAAATAGGAGGGGGTGTTTGGTCCCCACTGAGATCCGAAAATCATTTCGTTTTTATAGGTAAAAAATGTAAAAAACACTATTAATGCCCCCACTCGCCTTTCGAATTTATTCCGGTGCCCCCACTGAGATTTTTTTCTGGGTCCGTCACTGCCATACATAAGCCGAATTTTAAGCATGAAAACCCTAACTTGTACTTCGAAAGGCATGATAGAACTTAATGAAAACTAAAGTAGAACTAACAATACTTATAAGGGCTGAAAACTTAGGATGATACCAGCCTGAATTGCGGCCGAGTTTTTCCTAGAAACTTTGGAAAGATAGGTGGAATTAAGGTACGATTTGAATACATGGTTTATGCAGGCCTCAGAGTTGTTTTCACCGAATTCGGAAGGCCAAGAACTGCCATAATGATCCATTAACAATGTGGAGTAGCGGAATTTGGAAAGACTCTAATATTTGATTCAGAGTTTCCAACTAGCCGGTACATGACCCTGCCACTGAGCCCGTGGCTCTCTTTCTTTTGGGACTCACTTGATGTATTTCATATGTATCTTAAACAAAACTGATACATTATCCTTTATTCTAAATTAATATTATATATGACGTTTCTTCATAAGTCACTTGTCACTTAAGCGACGTATTGACAAAATTAGAGATGGGTATCACACATATCGCCTTCTGAGTTTTTGATATTTTGAGTCTTGATACAACATGTTAAAGTAAACGATAGATTCAGAGTACGTGAATAACGGAAGAAATCAAAATAATTGTTTTTCCTACATCCATTGTTATTCGACTTCTGCTCCGTTTTGCCATGATGTTGTTGCCGTCTTGATGAGGATTCCGATATCTCTCTCCTTGCCTACAACAGCGATGTGTTGGTTTCTTTCATATGTTTTATGATGGAATAAATCATTGTTTTTATAGATTGAGAGATAGCTGAAATCCAAATGACCTGAGGTTTTGGTTAATCTCGGCCGTCCATCAAAGCTGAGTTTTAATCGGATGAAAACTCCTTTTAAATAACCAATAAATAATAAATACTACCTCCACGCGTCCCAAAATGTAAGTCCGTTTATGACTTTTCACACATATTAAGAAAGTGGTTTAAAATCATTAATTATAGTGGTAAAAGTCTAGAATACCCTTTGACTATAATTAATCAATAGTTGTAAAGTATGTGGATGTATAATAAATTAGGGGTAAAAAGAAGAAAAATGTAATAAATGGTACATTGGTATTCTAAATGGACTCATATTATGGGACAAATGCAAAAAACTTAAAGGACTTACATTTTGGGACGAAGGTAGTAGTATATTTTTTAGGGAAAACGAATTTCCTATAAAATCACTATTACGAGGATGAAAATTACTCGGGTTCAAGTAATGTTCTCTTTTATATAAGGTATAAGACGCATATAAATTTTGCTGCCTTCAGTACGACCATACCACCAAATTGAGTACGACCAACGACAACTGAGTTGGAAACGACGCCGTTTTACAATTGCTTCCCTTTTCAGTGCACCGACGTCACTGCCGCCCCACCGCCTGCCGAAGTTAGTGGATGATCCACTAACGTTTTTTTGGCACCGCCCTCAGCTCGGGGGGTATGAATAGGAGGTTTTGAGTTCGGTCATGGATCATTTCACACTTCCACCGTCTTCAATTGTTGTCTTCGTTTGCAGGCTTTCCGCTCTCGCTTCCGGCAGGTAAGCCTTTGTTCCGTTGCTCTGCAATTGTTCTGCTTTTGATTATTTAGTTCATTTTCTGACACGGATAGTCGGGTTCGTTATTATGCTTGTGAAGCTCTATATAATATAGCTAAGGTGAGCATGTCTTGAATTCATTTATGGATAATTTTTGGAACATTCTGGGTTTTATTCTTTCTTTTTTTTATGCAGGTGGTACGAGGAGAATTTATTATCTTCTTCAATCAAATTTTTGACGCCTTATGCAAGCTCTCGGCTGATTCAGATGCCAATGTGCAGAGTGCTGCTCATCTTTTAGATAGGCTTGTGAAGGTATTGGTGATGTTTTTTTTTATTCCCATGGCTTTGTCTTCAGTCTTCATCACTTCTTTGAAATTTTCCCTAATGAACATGTTGGGTGCTCTGTTTTGTGTGTGCAGGACATTGTCATAGAAAGTGATCAATTCAGTCAGTTTCATCTCTCTCTCTCTCTCTAAAATCTCTTGCATTGCAGTCTATTGCATGTGTTCTTTGTTTGTTCTCATTATTGGCCTTTTTTTTTTACTGAAACAGCATAGAGGAATTTATTCCTTTCCTGAGAGAGCGAATGAATGTCCTCAATCCATATGTAAGGCAATTCTTGGTAGGATGGATTACTGTTTTAGACAGCGTTCCGGACATAGATATGCTGGGCTTCCTCCCTGTTTTTCTTGATGGTATGTTTCAGACGTTATTCACTACAGGAGTATTTAGTTCTTATTTTCTTTCAAAAGAACAGATTTTTCAATGCTTTGAGAGAATTTTGAAAAATGTCGGTTGTCTTAGCCTCGATTAACTCCTTATTTTTAGAGATATTCCTTGCACTCATGTTAATGAAATTGCAGGCTTATTCAACATGCTAAGTGATAATAGCCATGAAATACGCCAACAAGCTTATTCAGCCCTTTCAGAATTCCTTTAGGCAATAAAAAAATCGCCAGTAAGATGTGTAGCAGTTTACAATTTTATGTTTGTGTCATTCCTGTTTGCTTTTAAGTCATTTGTTTATTTCTTTTGGCTGACCTGATGATGTGTGTTCTATACGCAATAGAAGGAAAAAAAGTGGCCCGGGGTGGGGGGTGGGGGGGAGGGGGCGTGTGTGGGGATTCAGGTTTATTTTACGGTTTATAAGAACTCTGTTAATAAGATAATTCTAGGTTTCTTCTTGTGTTCCTCTCTTTTCTTTCTTTTTACTTTTTTCTTATTCGCACCCAACATTACCTGTCCTTCAGAATGATGCAGTTGGCAACTAGGTAGTAGGACTCTTAGTAATCATTCTTGTAAAAGTTAATGGACAGAATTCATATGATTGCAGCTGCCTTCAAAGGTTATCATCGTCATTTATAGTGTAGTCAAGAGAACCTTGCAGTTTACTTGGGCTCATAGTTGCTTAATTCTTGTTTTTTTAGTTGAGAAAATTATTTTTTGTTGAGAGCTGCATTCTAATATGAATTATGGGATACCATTCTGTGCATAGATGATCTTTTCTTAGACAGAAATCTTACCATTAGGTAGCCTATATCATTCTCTTGCCTGATCCTGTGAATAAAAGCATACAGCATTTTGATAACTACGCTTCCACCTCTCTAACTTGAGCAGTGCTATTCTTCAAGTCTGTAGATTATGGTCGCATGACCGAGATACTGGTGCAAAGGGCAGCTTCTCCAGATGAGTTCACTAGGCTGACAGCGATTACTTGGGTATTGTATTTGTAGTTTGTCCCTTTTTTTTATTTGTTCTTATATATTTTAGTTCTGGGGTTCAGTATTTGTTGAAGTGTTTGCTTTATTTAATGCATTCACATTGTGCTATTCCTGCTGTGCAGATAAACGAGTTCGTAAAGCTTGGTGGGGATCAGCTCGTTCCTTATTATGCTGATATTCTGGGTGCCATTCTTCCTTGTATATCTGATAAGGAAGAAAAAATAAGAGTTGTAAGCTGGAGATTTTCACACGCTTAATGTGGTGTACTTACGTAGGATAAGGCTAGAGTTTACTGTAATCTTTGATCACCATGTGTATTTACTATCATTCTTGTTCTGTTAAAGAAATTTTTTAATTGTGGCCTTCACTAGCATTTAGATGGTAATTATTTTGTACCAATTACTGATTTCCTACTTAAGTTATTGTTGTTTTTAACACGCCTTTCCCATCTCTCCTCCCTTGTACTATGTGCATTATGTTTCAGAAAAATTAACAGTTGTGCATAAACTTATATGGTTATTCATGTACTTATCTTTCTATGATTTTGTGATTTCCATCTTAATCAAAGGACTGATTTTGCATTTTTCTAAGGTATTATCTATAATGGTCCAGTGCAAAATCGAAGCTCTATTGATTTATTTCCGAGACAAAGAACGCTACATATCTTATTCTTTAGAATGATTTTGGAGAGCATTGGGTTACTCTGTTGTGCTGCTATTTGCTGCAATGATGGTGGCCGCATGTTCTTACCATTTTTAAACCATCCAGGAAATGGGGGATTAGTTCTGCAACAAAGCTCAAAGCTATTTTGCTCTACTAGATCGTTTGATAGTGAGAATGACAATGATGTTGGCATTGACGCCAATGATTTTATTGCTGAGAAGCCAGCATTAGAGGTTCAGAATGTGGATCCAAAACGAGGGTGGAATTACCGGGGTGTCCACAAGGTACATATTTTCTGCAACTATAAGATTATTTTCTGGTGCATTTTATTTTGAATTAGATCCTGTACTTTGCAGCACCTTAGCTATCAAGAAGTTAAATTAAAACCGCAATCCTGTTTTTGAATGTGTACCCATCTAGAGTGTAAAGATTAGAATACTCGTTCTAATTCATTGACATTTGAGGCCAGCTCTTAGGTGTGTTATGTTCTTTTTACCCATAAGTATAGTCTTCTAGATATTGCCGTTTTGGTGGCAGGAATGGTCACTTCCCCAGTATCTTACTTCTTCTGTTATCTTGCTGTGTTTCAAAGTCCTTGTTCTTCTTTGTTTTCAAAATACTTTTGCTGTATATTGACAAAACTAAAGTTTCTTATAATTTTTTCCTCCATTTATTCACGTCGCAGGCAATTATTTGTGGCAAGGTCGGGCAGGCACCAATCCAAAAGCTCTTAAGAAATGGCTGTACTGTAACAATATTTACTACTGGAACTGGGGGTATGTATGATCACAGGCTTTTTGATAGTAAAGATTTATCAAGACCTGCTCAGTGGCATCGTGTTGTAGTTCACAATGAAGATTTAGAGGCTTATTCAGTTCAACAACTTGTGAAAAAGTATGTATCAAAAAGTTTATTTCAATAAATTCTCTCCCTTTTTCTTAAGTTTCAGACTAACGACAGAAAATTTCCCAGCTCGTCGGTGTATGTTGAGGGTGACTTGGAGACCGGAGTCTACAATGACAGTATCAATGGAGAAATCAAAAGCATACCAGAAATTTGTGTTCGGCATGATGGTAAGTGAACATTTAGGCTTTGTTCTAATTGTGTTTCATAGAATCGATTGAAAGAAATTTTTCACATTTTGAGCACAAAATTGAACTTAGGGTGCTGTGTGTACTGTTCTCATCTTGTTGGAATAATGAATCTCGATTTTTAAGGATATTCCTCCTTGGAAAGCGTTGAACGTGCAAAAAGTCTTAGTGTGCAATCCATATGAGAATTTTTTTGTTTCTTTTTGTGTTTTTATTTATCTAGATTTTTCTTCTGCTACTGTTGTTTATGTCAGTTACCTTGATTCCAGTTACTTATATTGGTTTGCAGATCATTGATACATTTTTAGATAGTATTATGTCTGTTTGTGTGACTAAAACTGAGATGGTTGCTGGAAGTGTTGATGGCACTGTTCGTACATTTGACACCGTTGCAATACGTGATGTGTAGTTTTGTGGCTAGATCACCACGTTGTGATCTATGAGCAATGGATTCTGCAGACTAACATTGTATTAGGAATCAAGGTTCTTAGAGGCGTCAGTTGGTTCACTGTGTTTCTTTAGTTGCTTATAGAAGAAAGTAATTTGTTTTCACTGTTTTGGGTTGTGAAAAGTAGTTGTCGTCTTTTCTCTAATTGCAATACATGTCTTCAAAATTTGCAGGTGGCGGTGATTGCACCTAACGTGGCAACCATGTTCGAAGCTCATTTTGGTGTCCCAATGTCTGGAGCAGTTATAAACGCTGCCAATGTTCGTCTAAATGCACAGACTATTGCGTTTCTTTTAGGCGATTCATCGTCTACAGTAATAATAGCGGATCAAGAATTCTTCCCCTTAGCAGAGGAAGATCTAAAAATCTTATCTGATAAGAGCAAAGGAACCTTCAAACCACCTCTTCTTATCGTTATTCCCGATAAAACCTGCGACCCAAAATCACTTCAATATGCTCTAAATAAACGTTGAATTCCAGGCCTCTGTCTGTCTTCAATAAGACTGAATAAAGCTGAACAATAACGGCGGCAACGAGGGCCAAAAACGTGCGGGGCACGTTGCCGCCACTAGTATAATATTATTTACCGATGTCATAGACGTCCCTCTGCTACTAGAATTACTTCTAGTACTTGTAAAGA